>CM050847.1:28372014-28657014 GCA_027580175.1 Siniperca scherzeri
CACAGAGACACACAGACACACACAGACACAGACACACACAGACACACAGAGACACACAGACACACAGAGACACACATCACACAGACACAGACACACAGAGACACACAGAGACACACAGAGACACAGAGACACACAGAGACACACAGAGACACAGAGACACACAGACACACACAGACACACAGAGACACAGACACACAGAGACACAGAGACACAGAGACACAGAGACACACAGAGACACACAGAGACACACACATCACACAGACACACAGAGACACAGAGACACACAGAGACACAGAGACACACAGAGACACACAGAGACACAGAGACACAGACACACAGAGACACACAGAGACACAGACACACAGAGACACAGACACACAGACACACAGACACACAGAGACACAGAGACACAGAGACTGTGTTGTTGTATGGAGGACATATTAAGAGTAGAACTGCAGTTTTCGGTTTGGGTTATTTTAATATACACACATGTATTTTTGTAGCGTGGTGTTTCTGCTTTTACTGACGTGCAGGATCTGGATGCTTCCTCCACAGCTGGACTGTTCGGTTCTGCTCAGCAAGTCATTAGCCGAAAACCTGAAACCAGACTGACGTTTGAGGCTCGTGTTCGCTCCTGTCGTCTTACAGCTCTTCTCCTGTCTGCCGGCACTTTGTCCTCCACAGAGGATCGTTTTTCTTCTGGAGGTCACCGACTGACGCCGAAAGGCTACAGAGAGCGAAGAGGACGAGGTCGCCCTCTGTCTTCGTCTTCTCCGGTCTCTCTGAATAAACTGAATAAGCGTCTGCGCGATGTCAGCTTCAGCCTCGACTGTCTGACGTCTCCGACTGGACATTTATCTTGTCTACACGCAGCGCAGTCGTCTGCAGTCATTCAGACTCTTAAAACAAAGTGCAGGTCAGGGATTTAAGAACAGAAGAAGAGTCAAATGTTAAATCTCGACGGCGTTCTGATTGCTCTCTTTCTCCGGAGGCGATAAAATCGTTTCCACCCTATTCTGTGAAGTTCTGTTCACGTCTATTTGTCTCCTCACATTTGTAATTTTTCTGTCTCCGTTCGAGATTTGATGCAAACAAACAAACAAACAAACAAAAAAGAATCGGGTCGAGTTATTGGAAATCTGTTTCCATCGGCCGTTTTTGGCATCTTCTCTTCATCAGTACAGGTTTTTATTTTCAGTCAGGCTGCCAGTGGAGGAAAGTACGATTCTGTTTCAGAGGGAAATGCTGCGCGAGGTGAAACGCCGCAGCTGCAGTCTGACATTTAGCTGTTAATGAGAGTCGAGATGAAAGCAGCGCGGCCTGGACTCTCTCTGAGCCGCCGGTCGCCTCGCGATGCAAATCAGACCAAGAAAAGGGCACACTTTCCCCCCGCGTCATCGTTAAACACCTGATCTGAGGTCAGCCTGGGGCGGGGCGGACCCGCTGCCTCCGGCTCAGGCGGGCGATGGGAGATTTCTCAACAAACAAAACATACAAATGAAACAGAAAGACCGAGTCCTTCGACCTTCAGCAGGTGGAGACAGAAGCCTCCGATCCCCTGGACGTCTCCGGTCCTCAGCAGGCAGAATCACTCCGCTTTCATCTCAGTGTGTGATATTAATGTGGATCGTTGTGTTTCCGCCAGCTACTGCAGCCGTGGCTCAGCTGCTCTGAGCAGAAAATAGAAATTAGATTGAATGAAAATACATCCACATGTTTTTTGTTTAGGACGTCAGCACTCAAACATTTCGTCCCGAAGGAATCTCTACGATCAGTGGATTCGCTGCTGGGGGGAAGAAATCTGCGTCGGGAGCAACTTTGTTGAACTTCGACCCCCGAAACACGACCACATGCGTCCGTGATTGGAGCAGCTTTAAATTATCACCGTGCGATCACAGTAATAAAACAACTCATCAGAGGTGATCATCAGAGACAGTTCGTCTCTCTGCGCCTCTGAGGTTAATCTAACCTTCAGCCTGACCTTTGACCTCCGCACGCCGACACCAGGCTGCTTCCCGTAAACACCAACACGTTTAATATTAACCACACAGGCGCGTCATCAATCACAGGAAAACGCGTCCACGCTGCTCTGTCTGACGTGCTGCGTGCATGAGTAATACGCCAGCAGCAGGAGGAGACCGGTATAAATACAGGAGGGGGGACGGACCGCAGAGCACAAGAGAGGAGGAGGAAGAAGCAGAAGAGGAAGAGCAGGAGCTCGCGAGGAGACAAAAACGAGGAAGACTTCAACTACGGAAGAGAAAGACGAGAAGACGCAGACTTTGGAACTAGACACCAGAGAAGAAGAAAGCAAACTGAACATCTGAATAATAATCCGGTCGGCTCTTAAATCATTTCTGTGGCATTTAATCGTGAGTTCACGCCCGGCCGACCGAACTTCATTCCACTTTTGACGCTTTTTAGTAACAGTTAGAAAAATTGTAAATCAATAATTTTCTGCTCTTGCTTTTTTTTTTGTAGGTTGTTTAAAACCTATTTCTGGCGATGGAGAGCGTGCGTGCCGTGGTCTACCTGTCCGTCTGTCTGTCCGTGCTGACATCGCTCTGCCAGGGTCAGAGGTCGGCCGACAGCCAGCTGCCGTCCGCACCGGAGGAGCCGTTCATCGGACTCATGACCGAAGAGCTGGTGAGTCGTCTGCCGCCACGCAGGGTCTCCGGGTCTGCGTTTAAAAGACGAATTAAAAACTAATTCACGGTGAAACGTGTTTAAATCAGAACTAACGAATGTGGTAAACGATGAAAACAATTACAGACCATTACGGTCGTACGGTTATCATATTAAAATGGTAATACTGTATGTGTCCACGCCTCGGCCGAGGAAGTTAAGATGGTTAAACATCACCGAGGAGGTAACGGAGGTAATTATGGACGATCGTCAAATTAAAATAACGTTTTAAATTAGAAGAAGCGTGACGCAGGCGGCATTAAAGACGGTCCAATTAAAACTACGGATACAAACGAAGGTAAAAACATAAAAGAGTCTGCAATCAGCAGGTAAAGGTCGTTAAAGGTCGTTAAAGGTCGCCGCTGTCTCACTGTCATCAGGCTCCGACGGAGGGAAACAAGCTTCGTAAGAAATGATGCCACCAACCAAACTCCACTATTTTTTCTGAGGATTTAAGAAAACCCTAAAATGCCTCCGTCCGGCTCAAAGTAGTCGCTCTGTGTTTCGATGTAAACCTGTTTAGCTCTAAGCTTCTAATAACGGCTTTTCCTCGTGTCTGACAGATATTCGGTTGTTAACAACGTAAATACTCATATAAATGTGAGCGGAAGTTTAACGACGTAATGACGAAACAATAATGTAATCCACTTCCTGCATGTGCGTGAGCTGAATTAGCATTAAGCTACGCCGCAGATCCGGTCCAGTTAAATCGCTCCGTCAGGAAAGAAAGCGGCGCACCTGTAAACCTTCGTCGGCGGCAGGAAGACATGTTGAGTCTAAAAAATATCAGAAAGAAACAAACAAAGCAAACAAACGTGTCGAGCTCGGAGTCTGACGTCAGAGCCGGTAACCGTGACAACAGATCACAGCCGATCAGCGTATGAAATGTTACAGGTTAAAGGCCTTAAAGGCCCCGCGGCCCCTCAGCAGGGGCTTTCAGGTGTGCTGCGGATTGGACCAATCAGGCTGCAGCTCTGCTGGGATTCACGTAGAGTTCGAAACAAAACAGGAAAAATGATTTTCATCAAATGATCTCACCTCTGTGTCTCTGTGTCTCTCTGTCTCTGTGTCTCTGTGTCTCTCTGTCTCTCTCTGTCTCTCTGTCTCTCTGTCTCTGTGTCTCTCCCTCTGTCTCCCTGTCTCCCTGTCTGTCTGTGTCTCTGTCTCTCTGTCTCTCTGTGTCTCTGTGTCTCTCCCTCTGTCTCCCTGTCTCCCTGTCTGTCTGTGTCTCTGTCTCTGTGTCTCTCTGTCTCTCTGTCTCTCTCTCTGTCTGTCTCTCTGTGTCTCTCTGTCTCTCTGTCTCTGTGTCTCTGTCTCTGTCTCTCTGTCTCTCTCTGTCTCTCTCTCTGTCTGTCTCTCTGTGTCTCTCTGTCTCTGTCTCTCTGTCTCTGTGTCTCTGTCTCTCTCTGTCTCTCTCTGTCTCTCTGTCTCTGTGTCTCTGTCTCTGTCTCTGTCTCTCTCTGTCTCTCTCTCTGTCTGTCTCTCTGTGTCTCTCTGTCTCTCTGTCTCTCTGTCTCTGTGTCTCTGTCTCTCTGTGTCTGTGTCTCCCTGTCTCCCTGTCTGTCTCTGTCTCTCTCTCTGTCTCTCTGTGTCTCTGTGTCTCTCCCTCTGTCTCCCTGTCTGTCTGTGTCTCTGTCTCTGTGTCTCTCTGTCTCTCTGTCTCTGTGTCTCTCTGTCTCTCTGTCTCTGTGTCTCTGTCTCTGTGTCTCTGTCTCTCTCTGTCTCCCTGTCTCTCTCTGTCTCCCTGTCTCTCTCTGTCTCTCTGTCTCCCTGTCTCTCTCTGTCTCCCTGTCTCTCCCTCTGTCTCCCTGTCTCCCTGTCTCTCTCTGTCTCTCTGTCTCCCTGTCTCCCTGTCTGTCTGTGTGCAGGCTGCAGCTCTGCAGGGCGTCCTGGATGAGGCCGACAGCAGCGTCTCTGTGCAGAAGAAAGCCAGCGTGATCCCGCGGGTGAGAGCGTGATGACAGTGTGTCCTGCTGGTAATGAGTGTGTGTCTCATGTCTCATCAGACGTGACGTCACGCCAGGCCCCGTCCACTCAGATCACGGTTTAACGTCAGGCGATGAGGAGTCGTGTGTCTCTGAGATGAAGACGGCGTCCCGTTTGGTTGGCAGAGAAAGATGGCGGCCGTCCTCTGTAGAGAGCGAATGAATGTCCGCTCTGTCTCTCGTTCACGTCTTTTGAGATCTGAACGACGGACAAAGTCAAGCGTTTCCTGTTCGGCCGCGACCTCCAGAGGTCAGAGGTCAGAGGTCGCCTGTAATCGGTCGGCCAATAGAAAGCACGACTCGATCACCGCTCACTGTGATCGGCGCTTATTACCCGCAGCAGAGCCGTGACATCACATCCTGTCTCTGATGCGTGTAAGGACGCTCTGTTGAACAGACGTTTAATGAGACGTTAGGACGCCACGCTGTGTTAGTGAGGACACGGTCTGAGTCTGCAGCCTCAACTGACACCTGAAACCTGTCTGTCTCTCTCTCTGTCTGTCTCTCTGCCTGTCTCTGTCTCTCTCTCTGTCTGTCTCTCTGTCTCTGTCTCTCTGTCTCTCTCTCTGTCTCTCTGCCTGTCTCTCTGCCTGTCTCTGTCTCTCTCTCTGTCTCTCTGCCTGTCTCTCTGCCTGTCTCTGTCTCTCTGTCTGCCTGTCTCTCTCTGTCTCTCTCTGTCTCTCTGCCTGTCTCTCTGTCTCTCTCTCTGTCTCCCTCTGTCTGTCTCTCTGTCTGCCTGTCTCTCTCTGCCTCTCTGTCTCTCTCTCTGTCTCTCTCTCTCTGCCTGTCTCTGCCTGTCTCTCTGTCTGTCTCTGTCTGTCTCTGTCTCTGTCTCTCTCTCTCTGTCTCTCTGCCTCTCTGTCTCTCTCTCTCTGCCTGTCTCTGCCTGTCTCTCTCTCTGTCTGTCTCTCTGCCTGTCTCTCTGCCTGTCTCTCTCTCTGTCTGTCTCTCTGTCTCTCTGTCTCTCTCTCTGTCTGTCTCTCTGTCTCTCTGCCTGTCTCTCTCTCTGTCTCTCTGTCTCTCTGCCTGTCTCCCTCTCAGTGTGATGTGGGCGAGCGCTGTGCGATGAAACATGGACCTCGGATCGGTCGGCTGTGCGACTGTCTCAGAGGAACAGCCTGCAACACCTTCTTCCTGCGCTGCTACTGAACACACACACACACACACACACACACACACACACACACACTCACACCTTGGACTTCTATACTTGTGAGGACATAATCCACTGACTGTCTCCTAGCCCTGAACCTAAACCCTAAATCGCTGAGAAAGCGAGGAGCAGCCTAAATGTCCTCACAAAGATAGAAGTACAGGAGGACACACACACCTCACCTCTGCATGTTTCTGTCTTTGTTTTAAAGTTTCCGTGTCTGTCCCTCAGATTCATTTATTTTTGTTAAATAAAGTTTCTTCATAAAGCTGCTCGGCTCCGATGACCTCATCATTTATACTCTCTCCGTCCTGAGTTTAGTCTGTCAGGCTCCTTCTCAGGCTGCATCCGAATCCCGCCTCCTTCGTTCCATCTATAATCTGAAGCATCTGATTGGTGGAGCTCGTCGGGCGGTACACGACCTGGCGGTCTTGGATCAGGGCAAACGAGCCCTCCACAGGCGAACCGCAGTAACTACAACAGGTGTGGTGTTGTAGTCACTGCTGTGGGTAAACTGTCCAGCGGCCTGTTCGCTGAGACAGGACAGAGACCGTTTACAGTTCCTGTCACATGGTTTGATCAGCGATCATCTCGACATCCAGTTTACGTTCTTTAGGAGTGAAATCAAAACCCTTCAGAGAGCCAATCAGGCGGAGCGTTTTCATCGTATTCAAATATTCAGAAATACTCTTGTTGTTCTGCTGAGAATAACTCACTTTTTATTCTAAACTCTAATATCAAATGAAATATCAGAGTTTGCAGCCTGTGGCCGCAGCAGGCTGTCTGAAGGAGTTTGCCTTGAGGGCCAGCAGGGGGCGCTCTTACCCTTCACTCTCAGCTTTGTCTGTCGCAGGCCTGTTGACCGATCAGTGAGCTGAGCTAATCAATAAAAGTGGAGGAGGACAGGCGTCTGCTGATAATCAGCACACCAGAATATTCAGAGCAGCCTGCTGAAGCACCCTGAGTTTAGTCTGTCAGGCACATGTCCGAGTTCTGGTCTGAGGCGAGACTTTAAAGCTGCAGCAGGCAACGCTTAGAAACGTACAAAGCGAAACCTCTCTGCTGCTCGTGTCGCTCCGCTAAGCCCCTCCCACCAAACCCGCCACTTCGTACGGCCGCAGGAGGTTGCCTCTCGGCGCCACGCCATCGAACGCGATGAGCCCGAAGCTCGGCGTGGGGCCGGGACGGGGGCGTGTGCACAAGCTGTGAGTGACGCTGCATCAGAGACTCCTCCTGGCTCTGATTGGTTTGGGAGCCGGAGGAACCGACAGTTTCAGCAAATATCCCAACAAGTTATTTTTCTAAACGTTACCTGCCGAAGATTTGTTTTTGGCTTTTTACCTTCAGCTGATGGGAACAGCGACAGGACATGTCTGTATTATTATTATTATTATCATATTATATTATATATTATTATGATGTTAGGGGTTTTAGTGACCTGCGGAGTTTACAGTGAAAAACTGTATTTCTGTTCTCAGCATCTTTATACTTCATTCAGGCAACGCAATCACAAATAAAGTCAAAACGCTTTGAACGCGTTTCCTCGTGAGTTTCAGCGCGTCCTGTTTACGTTCTGCAGCAGCGAAATCCAACTTAAATCAAAACTCCTCAGGAAGTCAGTCAGGTGGACTATTTCACAGCAAATACTCGGTTTTCTATTGTGAATAACTGAGGAAGAGCAGAGATCAGATCATCTGCTTTTTATTAAACCAGGTTTATATTTCCGTCCACACAGTAAATCCCACTGAGCGTCGCTCAAAATGGGAACATTTGGAAATGTCCAACCTGTTCTTTTATGCTATAAAACAGGTTTTACAGTGAAAACCCCCCCTCTGTTTGTTCCGCTGACTTTCTTCTGAACTACTTAGCAGCATTACTGTTCTACTAGAAAAATGAGCTATTTAAACCTTCAGAGAGAAATCCATCAAAGTCCGTGTTTAGTGACGTATTCAGAGCCTTTACTTACGTAAAAGTACTGATACATTAATGTAAGTACTCCATTACAAGTAGCCTAAACGTCCTGCAGTCAAACTCCCACTTAAGTAAAAGTACACAAGTATTATCAGCTTCAAGTAGTAAAAGTACTGGTGGACTGATTCTATATACAGTTAGCTAGTTTTAACCGCTTTATACACAGTTAGCTGGTTTTAACTACTTTATACACAGTTAGCTAGTTTTAACTACTTTATATACAGTTAGCTAGTTTTAACTACTTTATATACAGTTAGCTAGTTTTAACTACTTTATATACAGTTAGCTAGTTTTAACCGCTTTACGTACAGTTAGCTAGTTTTAACCGCTTTATACACAGTTAGCTGGTTTTAACTACTTTATACACAGTTAGCTAGTTTTAACTACTTTATATACAGTTAGCTAGTTTTAACTGCTTTATATACAGTTAGCTGGTTTTAACTACTTTATATACAGTTAGCTAGTTTTAACTGCTTTATACACAGTTAGCTAGTTTTAACTACTTTATACACAGTTAGCTAGTTTTAACTGCTTTATATACAGTTAGCTAGTTTTAACTGCTTTATATATAGTTAGCTGGTTTTAACTACTTTATACACAGTTAGCTAGTTTTAACTGCTTTATACACAGTTAGCTAGTTTTAACTACTTTATACACAGTTAGCTAGTTTTAACTACTTTATATAGTTAGCTGGTTTTAACTACTTTATACACAGTTAGCTAGTTTTAACTGCTTTTATATAAGGTTAGCTGGTTTAATCTATAACAATGCATCAAACTGATATCAAGTTGATCTTTGTCTGTAAAATCTTACAATACAAGGTAACTACACTATGTACATACAGCTCTAAAATCAATGTAGAGCAGTATAAAGTACAGCATTTCTCTGTGAGATGTAGTGGAGTAGAAGTATAAAGTTGCATAAAATGGAAACACTCAAGTAAAGTACAAGTATTAGTACAGTACAGACTAATCTGAAAACTTTTGGTGTGTTAAAGGACACTCGGACATCTGAGATCTTAAGACAACAGTCTGGTGTCCATATGAACACTGAAACCTTTCTTGCTGTAATCATCCTGCGCATACTGGACATTAACATCTTCATAATGAGCTTTCAGTGGAAGTGATGGAGCACAGTCCACCTCCTGTGAAGAAACATTCCTGTTATTTGTCTTCTGGGTTTGATTTTCTGACAACAGAGCTCGATAATGAACCGCTGTCGACAGTGAACGTTTAAATGCTGGATCTTTATGGTTTTTGAATGCACCAACATGGTTAATAATCTCTACGGCAAAATGATATTAGATATTCCTCTCTGATGTAAAGTATCTAGGATTTGTAGTTAACAAGCTTAAAGATGGAAGAACGCAAATGAAGTATCGAATTGTCAGACTCACATCTTTCTGTCCGCTGATGATCGAACTTTATAAACCCGACTGGTGTTGAATCAGTGGGTTTACAGTCAGAAACAGCTGATCCTGCATCAGCTCAGTGTGGCCGAAAGCTGCAGCAGGACGTCGATCACGTGTCAATCAATCGTGCTGGGATCAGGAGGCGAGAGGGAAAATAAAACTCAAGCAGTGAGGTCCGGAAACACCCGGAAACACCTGGTCCAAAACTCTTATGTTACAGGTACTGTACTTAGGTACAATGGATGAAATGACGAAGTATAATGTGAAGGGACTCATCATCGTCACCATCTCTGCAGCTCTACGGCACTTTTTAGCCTCTTTTAGCTCCTACTTTGATTTTTCTTTCACATTTCCTGTCTGGTTCGGTCCGTAACGCCGCTGAACTCGAGCCGCTCGGCAGCGAACAGCAGGCGGACGCAGTCAGAGATCAGCTGCTGAACGTAGCGGAGCATCTAGCTGCTAAAGAGCCAGATGTTTCCCTCAGCAGCTGCTGGAGACCGAACACAGAGCTGACAGAGAGAAGACCGGACCGACGTCCATCAGGAGACGCAGACACGCCTCCTGGCGACGCGTCACGTGACTCTGACACGCCTCCTGATGAAGCGTCACGTGACTCTGACACGCCTCCTGATGAAGCGTCACGTGACTCTGACACGCCTCCTGGCGAAGCGTCACGTGACTGACACGCCTCCCGGCGAAGCGTCACGTGACTCTGACACGCCTCCCGACGAAGCGTCACGTGACTCTGACACGCCTCCAGGCGAAGCGTCACGTGACTCTGACACGCCTCCCGACGAAGCGTCACGTGACTCTGACACGCCTCCCGGCGAAGCGTCACGTGACTCTGACACGCCTCCCGGCGAAGCGTCACGTGACTCTGACACGCCTCCTGACGAAGCGTCACGTGACTCTGACACGCCTCCTGACGAAGCGTCACGTGACTCTGCAGCTGCTGGAGGCGGAAATAAGCAGCTGTTTGATCACATGTTTGATTAATAAGATGGTTTTATGTTGAATGTTGTGTTTTCAGGTCACTACAACATGTGTAGTGTGACGGGTGGGACATAGCACTCACCCTTGATCAGCCTGCGGAGGTGAGAGATTAAAACAAACTCTGCGCTGACAGAAAGTCGCCGACAGCTGCTGATTCTGGACGGGATTAAAGCCGGCAGGCAGCGTGAGAACCTGAGTCAGTTCTGCATCCTCGTAACCTGCAGCCTCGCTCTCACTGTTGGACACCGTGTGTTTTGGACGGAAAGTTAAGAAATATGATATTTTACGTTATTTTCTGCTCCGTTAATTTGCTCTGGTCAGTCGCGTTTAGCTGAGGTGACGTCACCGGGTCACATCTGGATACTGAGGTAGAAACCAGATGCATGTTTATCCTGCAGATTGAACAGATTCTTCATACTTGATCAAAACAGTAATAATTAATCCACAAGCACTTATTGTTCGAAGTGTTTTGATCAGAGATTATTTTAAAATGATATTTCTAACACTCAAACAGAAAATGTAAATATCTGCGAGGACGAGGAAACCGGGTTAGAACATTTATATTGTCATTATTTTACATTCGGATGTCTGTAGCATCGCAGTTAGCTGCTCTCTAACAGCGGTGCTGTAAACACGCCATCCGTTCCAGGTCAACACACAACCCCCATCCTGTAAATATAGTGCACGACCCAAGCTCACGACAGATCCCAGAACAGCCTTTCAAAAAATCTACAAGGAGCCGTCCAGTTAGGACTCTGAGTCCTCTTCAGTGGTGGAGAAAGTGTTCACATCCTTTACTTCAGTAAAAGTACTAAAACCACTCTGTGAAAATACTCCACTACAAGTAAAAGTCCAGAAGTTAAAGTATCAAAGTATCATCAGCAAAATGTACTTATTATCAAAAGTAAAAAGTACTCATACTGAAAATGTGAAAATATGTAAAATACAAGTACCTCGATTTTGTGATTAAATACAGTACTTGAGTAAATGTACTCAGTTACATTCCACCATTTTTAACGTTAGATAAAACCATATTCAACAGATAAACTGTCTTTGTCTCGGTTTAAATTCACTAACTTTCTCTCACTCCTGACTTCCTGTAACCTGATCTAAAAATATTTTTCACAGAGCAGAGGCAGACGCGAACACACACAAACGCAAACAGATTCCCCAATCAATCATCCCCCATCGATCAATCCTCCCTGATTAGACCCCCGGAGAGGCTGATCAGCCCCGAGGCCTCGTCACTCCACAGAGTCTCCTATAACGGACTCGACAGCAGCAGCACGTCGCCGTCGCCTTCTCATCAACCTTTATTAAACACTGACGCTGACGACAGCAGGGTCGACGGTTCAATTCAATTCGATTTTATTTGTATAGCGCCAGTTCATAACAGAAGTTATCTCATTGCACTTTTCCTACAGAGCAGGTCTAGACCGAACTCTTTATAATATTATTTACAGAGACCCAACAAATCCCACCATGAGCACTTGGCCACAGCGGCAAGGAAAAACTTCCTTTAAGAGGCAGAAACCTCGAGCAGAACCAGACTCAGTGCAAAGACCACCTAGAATTTTTCAAATAGTAGAAATGAAATTGTATTGTGTTACTATTAATAAATTAATAATAATAATAGGAATGACAGCTATAGGAAGAATAATGTCAGCATCAGTAACAGAGCCAATAACAACAGCTGTAGCAGCAGCTGTCGAGCAGGAACACGGGGGCAGCAGGTGGCCCACAACCACAGATCCAGACTCTGCAGGAACACGGGGGGCAGCAGGTGGCCCACAACCACAGATCCAGACTCTGCAGGAACACGGGGGCAGCAGGTGGCCCACAACCACAGATCCAGACTCTGCAGGAACACGGGGGCAGCAAGTAGCCCACAACCACAGATCCAGACTCTGCAGGAACACGTGGGCAGCAGGTGGCCCACAACCACAGATCCAGACTCTGCAGCTCCGGAGGCAGAAATACCTGCTGAAAGCGACAGAAGGAGAGAGCAGAGAGACGAGAAAGCACAAAACTACGGGAGAGAGAAGATGTTGACTTAGTAACATGCAGTAATGGGATAAAAATGCACACAGATGGAGAGGGAGAGGAGGAGAGAGGAAAGAGGTGCATCATGGGAAGTCTCCCGGCAGTCTAGGCCTATAGCAGCATGACTAAGGGATGGTTCAGGACTCACCTGAGCCAGCCCTAACTATAAGCTTTATCACAGAGGAAAGTCTTAAGCCTGCTCTTAAATGTGGAGATGGTGTCTGCCTCCTGAACCCAAACTGGGACCTGGTTCCACAGGAGAGGAGCTTGATACCTGAAGGCTCTGGCTCCCGGTCTACTTTTGGAGACTCTAGGAACCACAAGGAACTCTCAGTTCCCTCCACAGAGCCACTGACAAACTACAACCCTTTAGACATTTACATGTTTAGCTCCTCTGAGAACAGATCGATATTGTGGCTGTAATGAACTCTGCAGTTAGCAAGTAGCATTAGTAAAATGTTAAAACATAAAATAAACAAGTCTAAACTAATTAAAGTTTAAACAGGCAGGTCTTGGGCTGCTTTTTAAATGTGTTCACAGATCTTAGAGTTAGCAGTTAGAAAGTAATTTAGCAGTTAGCAGGTTAGTTAGCAGGTTGATTTTTGGTTAGCAGTTCAGTTAGCAGGTTGATTAGCGGTTAGCAGGTTAATGAGCGAGTCAGTTGTTTCCTTTCTTCTTGATTCAGTTGATTTTATTTTGAATGTGAGTAAATTTACTTCATTATAACTTCTTCTACTTTCTGTCTTTTATGTGGATCTGACTTGTTTTTACTCTGTTTTGTCACCTGGTGAAGGAAACTTGTATTTCATTTCATGCCTCCTTCTCTGCTGTCAACCTCCAGCTGTGTGTTTTTCATCAGCTGAGCTCAGCGTGATCGTCCAATCAGAGACGAGCTGCACCTGATTCAGAGAACCTTTCATTCTGAGTTTATCGACGAATATCACAGAGACGGGATGGCATTTAGCTCGCAGCGACCAGCCGAGATAAGACATGCTAATTACAGCAGCTAACACACACACACAGGTGGAGGAGGAACAGGATTACAGTAGAAAGCAGGTGTGTGCTCTGACAGATGGCTGTTATTAGATTAGGGTTTCTCTTTTCATTAACGTCAGTCTGTTGATGTTTGGTTTCAATCATCTGAAGAACTCAACAAATTAAATTTCACATTTAACATCATAAAAACAGTTTAATTATCAAACTGAGTGTGAATTATTGACTTTAACTCAAGGTCCACTTACTGGCTTTTCAGTTGTTGAAATCCTATGCGTGTCTTTTTTTCTTTTCTTTTTATCTTGTCTGTTGTTCATTTTTCAAACATTAAATAAAGAAAAGGACAAAACTACAGTTGGTACCGAGGAGGATTTCCAGTCTGATAAAACGAGCCTCTTGGTTTTGATCAACCTGAGCATCAACGACGGCCGCGTGCTGCAGGCAGACGCTGCGCTGACCTCGTTTACTCCGCGTCACTTCCTGTGTCTTGGATCAGATATCCGATCTCTAAAAAGGTGTAAATGCACCCAACCGCCTCTACAAAACTGTCACATTTTCATAGTCAGCATATTAAAAGAACCTGTTTTTAACCCTTCTACATGCATGAAATCAAATACGTTTTTATATCAGCTGTTTAAAAAGTGTAATTACCTAAAACCTTTGTGAAAGATATATTTATGTAATACCACAGTACCACATTACTAAATTTAAAAATGACCAAAACCGTCCTTAACAATTAAGCACTACACAGTAAACTGGGAATATACTGTATAAAGCACCAAGTAGCAAAGCAATAACCTTTATATAAACTGTCCAGATCGTGTCCTCCATCGGGGGACAGGGTTTGTGTCAGCGGGTACTGGAGCTCTCAGGTCACAGTGGTCATCCTGACGTGTCCTCCTGTGGATCCCGAGACGTCCTGATGCTGCCGGACGCTGTGTTGTCTTCAGGCCGCCGCCCGCCCTGCGATAACCTCCTCCTCAGAGTCTGGTGGGTCCTGAACACCTCATCAAACACGAGCTTCATCAGATGGTCTGTAAAACATGACAGAGTCACCGTTACTTTATAGTGTCACGTTTTATTTAGAACAGTGGATGTGCCAACAGCAAAGTCTTTGCAGGACACAGTAGCCTGGACAGCTGTAAGCAATATAACATATACAACATACTAAAGGCTGCAACGGCTCATTGTTAAACTTTATTAAAAGTAGTGGTAATACAGTGTTTGCTCCCTTCCTGATTTCTTATTTTTTTGCATGTTTGTCACACTTAAATGTTTCAGATCATCAAACAAATTTAAATATTAGTCTTCCAGGTCCTGAAGCAGCAAAACAGCAAGTCCACCTCTGAACGGCTGAAGAAGAACAAAATGAAGACTTTGAGCGGCCTAGTCAAAGTCCTGACCTGAATCCTATTGAGATGCTGTGGCGTGACCTTGAAAAGGCAGTTCATGCTCGAAAACCCTCCAATGTGGCTGAATTACAACAATTCTGCAAAGATGAGTGGGCCGAAATTCCTCCACAGCACTGTAAAAGACTCACTGCAAGTTATCGCAAACGCTTGACCGCAGTTGTTGCTGCTAAGGGTGGAGCAGCCAGTTATTAGGTTTAGGGGGGAATCGCTTTTTCACACAGGGCCATGTAGGTTTGGATTTAGTTTTCCCTTAATAATAACAACCTTCATTTAAAAACTGCATTTTGTGTTTACTTGTGTTATCTCTGACTAATATTTAAATTAGTTTGATGATCTGAAACATTTAAGTGTGACAAACACAGCAAAAAAAATAAGAAATCAGGAAGCGGGCGAACACTTTTGCACACCGCTGTATATCAGGCTACAAACCTGCACTTCTGACGAGAGTCCAGCAGAGTGTCTCCTTGGTGGGTCGGTCTGGCAGGAAACATCCCTTGTTGCAGGGTTAGGGTACTGACCTAGTACCTAGGGTACCTGTAACTGTAGCGATGTGCTGGCCTGGAAGCAGGAAACACAGGGCTGTTCGATTACAGATTCAACTGGGCCAGATTTTAAAACCAGGAAGTGTAGACGGACATCTTCAGCAGCCTTTTTAAAACCTTTTTTTTTTTTTTGTTTGTTTGTTTTTGGTAATGACACGTTTTAAACAAATGCAAATGAATGTAATAAAAAATAGCTGTAATGTTTGGAGATGGCGGTAAAATAAACAAACACTTGCCGGTCCAGGCGGCGTTAAACTGACGGTTTTCATTGTCAAATCTACGTTTCAGCGTTGACAGAAACGTATTTTCAGCAGAGCACTTCCTGCTTGTGACTGTCGACAGCCAGACGTGTTGAAAAGCTGCTCAGCTGGTCGGAGCTCACAGGAGGAAACGTTGATTTGTGAAAGAGATGATCGGCGGTTTTGCTCCATCCCTTAACATCCTGCCCGATCGGTACTGAGCATGTGCAGCTCTCAGCAGAGATGAGCAGGAAGCGAGACGGCTCCCTCGTTAGCTGCTTCCATACACCGTATACTGTAGTTGACTTATTTTTGTCATGTATCATATATGTGATGGGCCGGATGTGGCCGCCAGTTGGATAGGTCTGCTCCAACATCATCTCAAATGACAGATGATGATGAATCCTTTTTATCAAATACTGAAGAAGAAAGTGATGACACAGAAGCTTTGACTTCCAGTGTAACTTGTGTTGTGACCAAAAGCTTGTAAATTCAGTATAAGTTCCCGGTATTACCTTGTGAGACTCAGTGCTGTTTGTAATGCGAGACTACATGACCGCAACAGGAGAAACCGACAGTAATATATATATATATATACATATATAAATAAATATAAAAATATGTGTGTCTTACAACGGAGCTGCAATAGTGTCACTACTACTACAGTGCGTCCATAATTATTACTCAAGAGGGGTTTCTCTGGATTATTTTTATTGTTGAACAGACTGTTATAAGTCAATCAATCAATCTTACTTTGCTAATAAATGAGTTTTATACAAAGAACTTTTAAGTCTTAAGAGAAAACGTGACAATAAACGTGTACAATTATCAGGCAACTCTAACAAATCATCTTCTCCCAACTTACGTCAACAATAAACAAGCATGTCAAAAATATAAACAATGATAAATGGTTAATGACAATTAATCAATTGCATTTTTGCCTAATAAAAGAAGCAATTTGCTAACGTAGCCACCCTTCTTTTCAATGACTTGCATCCATTGAATCGGTCAGTTTCTTTATTTCTCTGGACCTATTTTAGCCGACGCAGTCTGCACAGCCTCCCAGATGTCACGCGGGAGGACGGCCCTCAGGTTTTCAATGGGGTTTAAAGGTCCAGCGTGGAGGATTTAGCGGCCGCTAGTGGTGAAACTGCAGTTTGCAGCTATTTCAACACCGCTCGCCTCGCCCTCCCCTCCCAGGCGTGGAGGCGAAACTACGTTGGCTGTGAAAATCGCGAAAAACACGAACGGCCATCTCTAGAGCCGGTGATTGGTTTGTCCGTTCTGGGCTACTGTAGAAACATGGCGGTGCAACATGGCGGCCTCCGTGGAAGGGGACCCGCTCCCTCTGTAGATATAAAGTGCTGATTCTAAGGTGACGAAACACAACAGTTCTTATTGTTAGGTGATTAAACACTAATGAAAACATATAAATATTATATTTCTGCCGACAGCTGTTCCTAAATGTTACATACTAGACCTATAATGTTTAAATTTCGTCAGCTGCTCATGAACAAGAAAGTGATCTCCAGACCTGTGGGGTATTTTTTTCCTGATACATCAAGGATCAGTCTATGTGGCTTAAGACTATCTGGATCAGAGTTCCTGGCTGGTCCTGGTCCTGTCGATGAAGCTGTGAGGCCTGACGACCGACGCCCTTGTGTCTTTTAAACGTTTTATACCGAGCGAATCTTTTGTCGCAAACGCTGCAGCCGTATGGTTTCTCCCCTGTGTGGGTTCTCATGTGTCGTGTGCTGCTCCGTGCAAATCTTTTCCCACGCTCAGAGCAGCTGAATGGTTTCACTCCTGTATGAATCTTCACGTGTCTCTTCAGATGTTCCTTGTAACCAAATATTTTCCCGCACTCAGCTGCTGCTTCTTCTTCTTCTGTGTTATTAGCGGTAGCCTTCAGGTGCGGTACAGCCACCTACTGACAGAGAGAATATAACTCTGGTGTGTTTTTTTCTTTATTTTTCTCATTTTATTTTATTTAATAATGAGTGAAGGTGCAGTCAGAGTCCCGGTCCACACTCCAGTCCAGCCGGTGGCGGTAATGCACCACGACGTTGATACACGACCGCCATAAAACATGAAGAAGAAGAAGAAGATGATGACGTAACGCGCGGCTGAGTGTTAGCAAAATGGCGTCCGCTTGTCAACGAGCCCCGTTGTTGTGTTGAGGAAGAGCCTCCGTGTGTCCGGATAAACCCGTCTGAACGGACTCTGCGCTGAAGGTTTCACCTCTGGCTCATCTCCCGGTAGCCTACAGAGCTACGGGAGTTAGCTTAGCATGCTAGCTGCCGCCAGAGCGCCGGGGGACGGGAGTTAGCTTAGCATGCTAGCTGCAGCAGCGCCGGTCAGAGCGGCCGTTTGACGGAGAGCAAACAGCGTTTCTGACGGAGTTTGTGGAGGAAAAGTTGGCGTCATTGTGTGAAAATGTGTAAAGTCCAGATGCTGAGAGCGCTGGTGAAGCAGCGACTAACTGCGGCTGCTGAGGAGATATTTGGGCTGTTTGAAAGGACGATAGCAGAGTACGAGGAGGAGCTTCGTCGTTCAAAAGAGGAGAACGAGCGACAGCGGGAGCTGCTGGCCGCTGTTTTCCAGCCTCAGCTTCGGCTGCACAGAGCAGGTCTGTCCGCTTCACTTCTCCTTCTCTCGCGGCCGTATTCTCAGCTTTACGGTAACTTAACGGCGCCGAAACGGTTAAACGTTTCCGTTTGTGACTTTATTTCGCTTCTTTTCTCGCGTTCAACAAACAGCTGTTACCGTAAACAGCCTCTCACGCTGTTTACTGACTGTTGCAAACTATTAGCGTCGTTACTGACGTCACTGTGACGTCTTCGGCCTCGTTTTAACCTCAGCGGAAACATGGCGTATACTACATCCGGATTTCAAAATAAAAGTAACCCGGTTTCATTTGTGTTGAGTGCTTCAGGTTAAATTAATGAATCTATTAAAGTAATTTAAAGGAAACGTTCCTTGTAGAGGAAAGTAAAATGTCTTCTTCGTTTCACCTCCCACAGTTAGACAGATGGACGCAGAAACAACCGTAATCATTAGTTAGTGCATCGATACTTCTGATGCTCCGCGTCTCGTTAGACCCGTCAGTCAGATCCACGCTCTTAATGGGGATCCAGCGGATACAGAACAGCATTTTAAATACTGAGGAATTTACTTAGATCAGATTTGATTGGATGGTGTGAAAATGTTCCTGCGAGGCAGCGCGGGTACGTACGGCATCATAACTTGGTTTCTTCCAATCATCCGTAAAATTCACCAACGCTCTGTTTTCCAACGGTCAGCTGTAATCTCTGCTGTCTAAAGACTTCTTCCCCTCGACTCGACTGAATAAAATCTCATTTCACAGGTTGGAAACTGACGCTCAGCTGCTCTTAACTGGTCCCAATACGAAGACGGTTCCACCCCCAGTTAGCACGAAATCAGTCTTCCTCAATGTGTTTCTGTCTTTCAGTGTGTCCTGCAGACGTCCAGCAGCTGTCGCTGAGTACAGAAGAGGTTCCCCCTGAGCAGCAGGACTGGAGCCCCAGTCTGGACCAGGACCCAGAGCCCCCACACATTAAAGAGGAGCAGGAGGAGCTCTGGACCAGTCAGGAGGGAGAGCAGCTTCGAGGGCTGGAGGAGGCCGATATCACCGAGTTCCCATTCGCTCCTGTCCCTGTGAAGAGTGAAGAAGATGAAGAGAAACCTCAGTCCTCGCAGCTTCATCAAAGCCAAACTGAACAGATGGAAACAGGAGCTGATGGAGAGGACTGTGGAGGACCAGGACCAGCCAGGAACTCTGATCCAGATACACATTTACAACCTGAGACTGATGTCAAGACTTCAGACGCTTCTGAACCTGAGACTAAAATCAGTGATGATGGTTGGGAGGAGACCAGAGACCCTCAGTCAGGTTTAAACTCTCTGAAAAATAATAATAACGTACCAGCAAGTGGAATGAGTTGTAATGAATGCAGGAAATCGTTCAGCTGCTCTGAGTGTGGCAGAAGATTTAGTCAAAAGGGATATCTGACAATACACATGGCAGTCCACACCGGAGAGAAACTGTTCAGCTGCTCCGTCTGCGGGAAAAGATTCCCTCACAAGGGAAACTTAGTTCGTCACATGAGATTTCATTCAGGAGAGAAACCGTTCAGCTGCTCATTTTGTAAGAAACACTTCACGCGGAGCGACCACATGGTGAAACACATGAGAATCCACACGGGAGAGAAACCCTTCAGCTGCTCAGTGTGTGGGAAAAGATTCAAACAGAAGGCCACTTTGCAGCTGCACACGAGAACGCACACGGGAGAGAAACCATTCAGCTGCTCGGTTTGTAGCAAACGTTTCACACAAGCAGGAAGTCTGACTCAGCACATGAGCATCCACACAGGAGAGAAACGGTGAAGCCGCAGCGTTTGTGACAAAAGATTCACTTGGGATAAAGACGCCAAAACCACGACTGTGTCGGGCGTCGGGCCTCGCAGCTTCATCAAAACCAAACCCTTACTACCGAGTACCGATTCACGTTAAATCAGTCGGTGCCGGGTTTCGGTACCAGAGAGTAAAGTAAAGAGAGAAAGAGAGCGAGCGGCAGAGGAGAAGCCGAGCAGTAAGTGAACAGTGGAGGTCACAGTCTGTCCGTGAATAAAGGCTGCAGCTTCTCAGCACCGAAGCAAAGCTCCCGTTGTTTCCCAACTGCTGGAACAGCGTCGCAATGACGATCAGCTCCGCCTGCGTTGAACGGAGTGCTTCCCGCTGTCTGAATCCCACGCTGTGCGGCAAAGCAGGCGTAATGACGGCGCTTCTCTACGGCAGTATTGCGGGATCTCTGCGTAAAAGGGGCTGCCGAGTCAACGGCGAGCTGGAAGCTGTCGCAAGTGTTGTTACACTTTTTTAAAACTCACGGCAGGAAACGCTCACTGCATAAGCTGACGGGGGCGACACGTCTGACCTGAGGAAACACTGCAGCTAACGTTAGCACGGCTGCAGCTAACGTTAGCACGGCTGCAGCTAACGTTAGCACGGCTGCAGCCGGCAGGAGGATGTTAACTTACCTCGATGGACGACTAAACTTTTAAGTGAGGCTGTGAGGTAAAATGTTCTAAATAAATAACATGTTGAAATTGAAATTGAGAAGTTTGGACTCATTGTTTTTACAACTGAAACTACATTTTTGTTATGACATCGTACCGAAAAAAGGTACCGGATCAAATGTGCACGGTAGCCAACCTGTAGTCGAAACAGTTATGAGCGTGTTTTGAAATGAGAACAAAAGAGTGAGAACGTCGCTGTTCGACAGCAGAGGCCTCACGTTCAGTGTTGGGTGTTGTTTCGCTTCTGATCCCGGTTCTTACTGACTTCTGGAAACGAGTCTTCAGATCAAATGAGCAAGAAAACAAAAAAAACGGATACCTTACCTCGTATTAAACAACTAGAATGAATATATACTGGTCTTTTTAGATATCTTTTGGAGTTTTGACCTCGTCGCACATTTTCTCTTCTCACTGAAGTTGTGCCAGAAATCCTCCTCTGCTTCCAAAATATTACGCACATGTGAATATGTTTTCTTTCTTCCTATTTCATTGGTTTTCCTGCATTCATGTAAAATCAGGCTGTTATCACAATGCAGTAATAAACAGAACAAATGCAATATCACGTCACAGGTTCTCCGCCGGCCACAAAGCTGAATGCAGTCAGTAAGCTTAATCGATGATTAAATATTTGAAATGAGCAAATTAATTAGTTTCTACTTTCTACGCGTTTTAATATGACTTCAAATGAAGATATTCAGCATGAAATTAACCAGAAAAATGTTCTGTATTTTCTTCCCTAATGGCGCCGTCCAGCTGCGACACACCGGCTGCGTTTCATCAGCGTTTCCCCTCGGTATCACGTAACAGCTGACGTCACGTGGAGAGCAGAGGGGGAGCGGGCGGGGGATTTAAATATGAAGCACCTCCCTTGTACACTTTAGACCAAACGATCGTGGATCGGCCGCCAGTTGTAGCTCAGCGCTTTACCGCTTTTTACAAACCATCAGAAACACCTGCAGACTCGCTTCAGCGAGGCGAAGCGTCTTCAGCAGATAACTGCAACATGTCGGCACTTTGTGATCAGCTGCATCAGTTTCTGACTTAGTCATTTCTGTTCATGACTGTTGTTGCTGCAGGTTTATGATGTTTATGATGTTTCCATGTGTTACAGAAGATGTTGGGAATAAAGAAATCACACAAGCTGAACAACAGTCCTAGTAAATATTAACTGTAAAAACGTCAAAACTATCGCTGAGATTTTAATAAGAAACTAACGAGGCAACAGGAGTTTTATACAGGCTCTACGTAACGTTTTCTTGCACCAAATGCATAACTGCAGTGCATTGTGGGTGATATAAACCTGGAGCGACCATTGTTGTTGACTCGCTCCCTCAGCCCTCCGAGGGTCGATCTCAACGAGTTCACTTCAGTTTTCAGACAAATGGAACGACGCTTATGACGGCGGCGGGGGGGATGCCCCCGAGGGCGCGTTGAACGACTGCTGAAACGCAGCCACTAATTCGACAGCAGCTTCCTCCTCACCTGCCTCCTCCTCACCTGCCTCTCTCTAATACCAAATTCCAAACGCTATTGGACCGAATGGATCAACTTCGGATAGTGAAACGCTTCATTTTCTGCTCCTGGCTGCAGTTCTGCTACTTGCTAATTTAATTTGCAGCACATTTTGTGGTGGTCGACGACAGAACGAGCAAACATTAAACTCGCAGATGCATGAACGATGACACCACACTGGTATTGACCACGGAGGTGCTAGTGGCACAGTCTCTGGTTTTAGAAGACGCTCAAACTTCCGTCTAACGAACTTCACCTGTTGGAGCCTCGGACGGACAGCAGGGCCTGATGTTGAAAGATGTGAAGGAGAATTCATCAGAGCCCGACTGCACCGACGCTAGGCGGGTTTTTTAAACCAGCTTTATTTATAACGCACGGAAGATGAGTACAGTGACAAACTTTACAATCCAAGTTAAGGTTTCACGTCCAAAACAGAATCAAACCGCGTGAGAAAGGATGTTTTCGATTTATACACAGGAAGTAACAACAGAACAGAAAAACAAACAGGGTTGAAATGATTTAATAACATAAAACGTATACAAGTAGAGAATATAGTGCGCACGCTGCCTGTTGCCGTTGCTCCGTCTCGTCTTACTTTTTCCAACTTTTAGCTTTCCTTTTTCTTCCAAACGTGGGTAACTTGTGTGTAAGTATAATTTAAACTACGCTCTTTACGAAAGAGCCATCGTCGTGGCTGTTTACACCCCCCCTGCTAACCCGGCATCGGCGTGCAACGCCATTCACACCGCCACAGCGCAGCTCCAGACTCAACACGAGTGCACTCATTTTAATCTCAGGTGACTTCAACCATGTCAGTGTTTCAACAACACTGACTAATTTCACCCAGTATGTGAGCTGTCCTACTAGAGAGGAGAGGACACTGGACCTGCTGTATGCTAACGTTAAGGACGCATACAGCTCTTCCCCCCTCCCCCCTCCGGGTAGGTCAGACCAAGGTGACAAACTGGGATGCACTCTGTGAGCCTCATGGAGAAGACATTGACGGCTCACTGAGTGCATCACTGGCTACATTAACTTCTGTGTGGACTGCAATGTCCCAACCAAGACGGTCCATTGTTACCCAAATAACAAACCGTGGGTAACAAAAGACATCCAGGACATCCTGAATGCCAAGAGGAGGGCCTTTACGGATGGTAATAGGGAGGAGGTGAGAGCAATCCAGGCCGACCTGAAGGTGAAGATCAGGGAGGCCAAGGAGAAGTACAGGAGGAAGCTGGAGCGGAAACTCCAGCAGAACAACATGAGGGAGGTCTGGAGCGGCATGAAGACCATCATTGGCTTCAGACCGACTGGCAGCAGAGGAGTTGAAGGCAGCTTGGACAGGGCCAACGAACTGAATCTGTTCTTTAACAGATTCGACACACCGGCTCCTGCTCATCCCCCCTCTAACTCAGCTGCTGTCGGCCCTCAGACTCCTCTGAGTACTCTGCCCCCCCCTCCCCATCAGGCTAACGGCCCTCTCCCCCTGCAGTCACAGCAGTCTCTCTCCGAACGTGGAGAAGACGACGGAGATCGTTGTCGACTTCAGGAGAGTGCACGCTCAGCATGTTCCTCTGACCATCGTCGGTGCGACTGTGGAGAGAGTGAGCAGCACCACGTTCCTGGGTGTGCACATCACAGAGGACCTCTCCTGGACCCACAACACTGCAGCACTGGCCGAGAAATCACAGCAGCGTCTCTACTTCCTCCGCAAACTGAGGAGAGCCAGAGCCCCGCCCCCCATCATGTACACCTTCTACAGAGGCGCCATCGAGAGCATTCTGACTAGCTGCATCACTGTGCGGTACGGCGCCTGCAACGCGTCCTGCCGGAAGACTCTGCAACGCGCAGTGAGAGCAGCTGAGAAGATCATTGGTGTCTCTCTCCCCTCCCTCCGGGACATTTATGGAACCCGTCTCACTCGCAAAGCCCTCTGCATTGCAGGTGATCCCACACACCCGTCACACAGCTTCTTCAGTCTGCTGCCATCAGGGAGGAGACTGCGGAGTCTCCAGGCCAGGACCAACAGACTGAAGGACAGCTTCATCCATCAGGCTGTCAGGAAGCTGAACTCGCTCCCAAACTTGCCTCCCCGTCCCTCTTCTGCCCCAGGCACCACTGAACTATGACCCCCCACCCCCCAGATCCCACATCCCCAGGACCTTCCACTGACATACGATGTCATGCACCAGTCACTTTGTGTAGCATTGGTCTGCTCACTACCTCATTCACCATGGAACTGACGCCATTCTACAACCTCAGTCAGTTTAATTAAAATAAGCTCTTTTTATCTGCACTGTTTGTTCGCTGGTTTGCACTTTACCTGCCATGTGCCTTGCGCTGCTTTTAGTCAACCTATTTTTATTTTACTTTATTTTATTTTTTTATTATGTCTCTTTTTTGTATTCCCTTATTGTATAGTTTTAGCTTATATTTTATATTTGATCTAGATTTTAGGCTCCACTGTTAGTGTTATCTGTATGCACCGGGGGGTCTGAGAGTAACGCAGTTTCGATTCTCTGTATGTACGTAATGTACGTGTGGAAGAATTGACAATAAAGCAGACTTGACTTGACTTAGAGGGAGGAGCTAAAGAGTCTGATGGCCACAGGCAGGAGTGACTTCCTGTGGCGCTCTGTGGTGCATTGTGGGGGGACGAGTCTTCCGCTGAAGGCGCTCCTTTGTTTGACCAGCGCGTCATGGAGCGGGTGGGAGACGCTGTCCAAGATGGCGTGTAGTTTGGCCAGCGTCCTCCTCTCTGACACCACCGCCAGAGAGTCCAGCTCCGCCCCCACGATGTCACCGGCCTTACGGATCAGTTTGTTGAGTCTGTTGGCGTCCGCTGCCCTCAGCCTGCTGTCCCAGCATGCAACAGCATACAGGACAGCACCGGCCGCCACAGACTCATAGAACATCCTCAGCATCGTCCGGCAGATGTTGAAGGACCTCAGCCTCCTCAGGAAACAGAGGCGGCTCTGGCCCTTCCTGTAAACAGCCCGAGTGTTCTTGGTCCAGAACCGGTAAATCCACTTCGTACTTAATGTATCTGACCTGTATTACAGTGTATTATATGATTTGCTCAGTGCTTCTCTTCCTGTGTGACGTGAAGTAAAGACGAGCTGCTGTAACGAAAGAGTTTCCTCTCGGGGATCAATAAAGTGTTCCTGACTCTGCCTCACTGGACCGAATATAATAACATTTAAACACAAAGCGTCCAGTTCCAGAGCTGAAAGGCTCACAGTGACTCTACTTGTGTTACTAACAGAACAGCTGATGATGATAATAATAATAATAATAACTTCTGTCAACATGAAGCTGACGTTCATGTGATGTTATTTATATTATATATCTGGACCTGTTTATTAACTGAGTTACCGGGACAACGTTTTTAACTATTTAAGAACCACCTGTATGTTTCTAATGTGATGATCACAGAAACTCATTAGCCAATAAATATCGATCGCCGTTCCCCCTCCAGTCCGGCAGGGTTCGCTGTTCGCTTCGCTGCCGTCCGGGCGAAGCGTCGTCGACGCGGAACTCCGTGTGTGTTTACGTCCCCGCTGGCTCTTTGTCCGCAGAAACGGGGGGACGATGTGCGCCGTGCAGCTGCTGCGGGTGTCGGTACGCGAGCGGATCAGCGCCGCCGCGGAAGACTTTCTGCTGCGGGTGGAAAAGGGACGAGGAGCGGCCGAAGTCCCGGCGCTGAGAGCGCTGCTCACCGAGCGGCTCGCGGCGGCTGCGGAGGAGATCGTCGGGCTGTTCGAGGAAACGGTGGCGGAGTACGAAGACAGAGCCGAGCGGTCAGAGCGGGAGATCCGCCGCCAGAGGAGGCTGCTCGATGCCGTGCTGAAGCCCGAAGTCAGGCTGCACAGAGCAGGTCAGTCCCGCTCCCGCGCCCGGAGGACCCGGAGCGCCCGGAGGCGGCAGACATGCTAATGTTAGCTAGCATCGCTAACATCGGAGTTTTTACTAAACCGAAACACTTTTCTGACGTTTTCTGCCCGCAGCCCGAGACACAGGGAGATATACTACAGTACTGCGCGGTAAAATATGAAAATACCTTTATTCAAACTAAGATAAAACAACAAATACTTTGTTAGCGGGTAACAACCGCGACTCCCACGAGCCTTACGCAAAGCCTTATGGGAGCTGTAGTTTTAGATGCTGTCAAACCAAGCATTGCGTTACCTTCGTTGTTGTCTGCTGAGCCAGTGACCCGGATGCTGCGGAAACACTTTTTTTTTTGTTGATAATCGCTTTTATTTTGCTCCCCCTGTAAGGGAGTATGTTTTTTTTTTATTGTTTTTTTTAATTATTATTTTTTTTTATTAATATTTATTTCAAAAACCATACAGGCTTATTAAACATTCAATATTTCAAGAAGAGCAGGTCGAACAATTGAACAGAAATGAAACCAAGAACAAAGAAAGCCGTAATTACAGAGTCACAGGGTTCAAAGAAAGAGCTTCCAGATTATTCCAGACACTCAAAGACTCTTTTAAAGACGACACATCATGAATAAAAACATTAAATAAAGGTTTAATGTTGCCAAATTTACATTTGTGAATGAAAAAAATTGCCATAACAATCATGCTATTAATTGTTAAATCTTTTGATTTGTCCTCCAGCACAACGCCAAATTTAACATCATTGTAATTGAAAGATCGGACACCAGAGTTGTTTTGATAAACCCAAATACAGAAACTATCCCAAAATATCTTTGAATAAACACACGAGAAAAAGAGATGCTCGTCTGTTTCAATGTTAGCTAAACAAAAAGTACAAACATTGTCTTCAATATTAAATTTTGAATGTAAAAATTCTTTGCAGGATAAACATTATTTAACAATTTGAAACGTACCTCTTTAGCTTTGGGCGGGACAGGAAGTTTTAAATAGTTACATCTGAACTGTTTTATATTCTGACCGGTGAAACCTTTCATAATATTTCGTCTTCTTAAAGGAAAAACATATATTGGATAAAACGGATCTTAAGAACTTGTTGTTACATTTTTTGTCTAAAAAGGAAAAGTTTTGAATAGTTCAGGGAAACAGTCGGGGAGCAGAGTGTGTGCACATCAAGAAACCTTTAACAGAACCAATAACAGCTCGTGGAATCGCATTGATGACTTGTTTAAATTGTTGATTAGAACAAATAATATTATATTTGTGAATGAAGTCTGAATAGTTAAGTAAATTACCCCTGTCATCCAGTAAATGTAAAACCAGCATTGCACCCTGTTCAGCCCGGTGTTTGTAAAAGAAGGATTTGTTTCTAATCAGTATTTACCTGTTATTCCATAAAGGTGCATCATGGGGCGAAAAATTATGATTATAAATTAATTTCCAGTACTGGAGAACTTGTCCATGAAACTTAGACAACTTAATGGGTAATTTGGATAGCTCAAAGTCACATTTAATAACCACCAAAACTAGAGAATATTTTAGCGGGGAGATTGAACCAGAAACTGTCTAGATTTGTTATAAAATTTTGTAACCACCGTAATTTTAAAGTGCCATTCATTGGGTCGAAATCAATGGCATTCAGGCCTCCTTCTTCTAAAGATTTAACAATATCATTTTTCCTTATATAATGATGCTTATTTTTCCAGAGAAAATTGAAGTTATTTTGATTGATTTGTTTGATCACTTTTTGAGGTATGTTCAGGGAATATGCTGGATAAATAAGTCTCGAGAGACCCTCCATTTTAGAGAGTAGTAATCTTCCAAAAATAGATAGGTCTCTCTGCAACCACATGTTCAGAATTGCTTTACTCTTCTTTAAAATACCATCAAAATTATACTTCTCTCTATCTATTTCACTTTTCGTTACAATAATACCTAAATATTTGACTTGATCCTTAACAGGTATACCATATAACGGTATTTGCGGGTGATCGTGGATGGCCATCAGCTCACATTTACCCACATTTAGATAAAGACCAGATGCTTCTGAGAAAACGAGCAACAACTTTCAGAGCTATTGGTATTTGAGTCTTGTTTTTCAAAAACAGCGTGGTATCGTCCGCTAACTGACTTATCGCAAGCGGATATCCCAAAACATCTAATTTCTTTAATTCTTCACAGGTTTTTATCATTATGCTCAGAATTTCTGCAACCATAATAAATAAAAGTGGAGAGGAAGGGCACCCTTGCCGTATCCCTCTCTTTACATCACAACGTCTACATGTGCCAAAGGGCAACAGAACAGCACTATTGATATCACTATACAGCATTTGAATAATATCACAGAAGGCACTTCCAAAATTAAAGTATCTTAGAGTATCAAACATAAAGGAGTGTTCTACACGGTCAAAAGCCTTACAGAAATCCAAAAACAAAATAAAACCATCATCTTCGATATTGTCACTATAGTCCAATAAATCAAGAACAAGCCTAATGTTGTCATGGATTGACCGACCTCTGAGAAAACCAGACTGAGATTCACTGATAATTTGCGAGATACCTACCTTAAGCCTATTTGCAATGGCATGAGTCAACAATTTATAATCTACATTAAGTAGTGTTATCGGTCTTAGATTGTCCAGATATTTCTTATCCTTTCCAGTTTTTGGAATAAGTGATATGAGCCCTTGTTTCATAGTAGTCATCAGAGTTTTGTTTTGATACTTTCCGTTATGGCAAGGAAGAACAAATCCTTAAGATCCTCCCAAAAGTGCTTATAAAAGTCCGAAGAGAGTCCGTCCTGCCCGGAGACTTCCCAAGAGGCAGCTGTTTAACAGCATTGTCCAGTTCAAACATTTCAATGTCTGAGTCACACCAAGTCCTTAAAGTCCGAGCTGATGGAGGGAATGTGATGTTTAATACTTTCCAAGAGCGATAAATCTCTGCATCGGTCAGAAGGAGTGTATAAGTCGTTGTAGAATCTGTAGACCTCCTCGGTGATTAATTTTGGATCTGTGCATTCAGAGCCATTTATCATCAGTGTGTTGATAATATTTCTCTCCTGTCTCCTCTTCTCAAGACCACAGAAATAAGCTGTATTACGTTCACCTTCTTGATCCATTTCGCCTCGACCTTATGAAAGCTCCCTTGCTCTTCTGGTACTTAATTCGTCCAATTGGGTTTTTAGATTGATGAAAGTAGCTTTATCTGAATCCAACATGGGGGTCCTTTTGCAATAATCATCCAAATCCTGTATTAGTTTAAGTTCTTGTTCTCTCAGGGTTCTGGCCCTTTGTTTTCCAAATTGAATTGAGATCTGTCTAACCCTAAACTTAAAAAATTCCCATCTGCTGCAATAGTTACCAATTGACGTATCATATTTGATATTTAACATTAGCTCCTTTATTATGTTGCAGTATTCCTGACATTTTAGAAAGTCAGCATTAAATTTCCAACAAACATTTCTCCTATTACCTCTTAGCTCTGGCTCCAATTTAAGAGACAGCAAACAGTGGTCAGTTAAGGGCGCACTGGACATGGCTACCTCCGATAAGAAATTGTTGAATGCTGGGGCTGCCAGCCACAGATCAATTCTAGACCTACTACTCCCATTAGGTTTAATCCAAGAGTATTGTCTAAGATTAGGATATGTATCCCTCCATATATCTATCAAGGAAAAGGTGTTACAAAAATCAAGAAAGGTACCATTGTAATGAGTGTCTGTGAATTTAGTAGGATATCTATCAAGATATTCATCAGGTGCTAGATTGAAATCTCCTCCAAACAATATCAAATCTGTGTGGTATGAACTTTTATATTGAGAAACAACCTCTGTGATTTCTTGTAACAGGGCCTTATTTTGATTAGTGTTATTGTAACCATAGACATTTGTTAAGATCAGGTAAATATTGTCCATATTAATGACAGCTGTCAGCCAGTGACCATTGTCATCTGACTTATATGAGACTACATTACCCGGGCACTTGTTAAAGCAGATGGCTACTCCTGCAGATCTGTTGCTCCCGTGGCTGAAGAGAATTTTGTCCCCCCACTGCGTTGACCAGTAGGTGGCGTCAGAGGCACATGAGTGAGTTTCTTGAAGAAGGACACAGTGGCTTTTAAATCCTTTACAGTGCAAAAAAATAGCTTTTCTTTTCACATTGTCTTTTAAACCCCTTGTATTGAGTGAAATAAAACTTAAATGGGCTTTCAGAACATCCATCTGCTGGATAACCTCGCAGCAATAAAAAAAAAGAAGTTTAAGAGTAGTAAGAAGTGTCTTAAAGTGACTAATAAACAGGTTTATTCCCTCCTGAGAACATTATCCCACGTTGAAAAAATGTGAGAGTATACTTAGTCTTTGATGCGACGACCGTTGATGTATCCATGTGGCCCTCGGAAATAGGCCTTCTCCCCGGCTTGACGTGCCTGACTGATGCGGGGCCACAGCGCTGCTCTCGCTGACCTGTCCTCCTTCGTGAGGTCTTCTGCAAACCGAATACCAGCGTTCTTGCAGACATCAGAAACTTTGGTCATTTTCCAGAACCCATCTCTGTGTTGGCGTCTTGTGAACTGAATGATTATGTTTCTCACTTTACTGTCTAACTTTGGACCAATCCGTGGATCAGATCCACAATCTCCTCCATGTTTTGTGCCCATTGAGGAGCTATCTTCTTGAGGAGATTAATGACTTGGCTCTGGTATCTTCATTCATGGTCTCTTTCATGCCTTTGATCCGGAGATTCCACCTTCTTTTATAGCGGTCATGTTCTCTGCATTTTTCTTGCAGCTCAACATTTTCAGCACGCAAACGCTCCAAGTCTTTCTCCATCACAGATACTCTGCCTTTGCAATCCTTGATCTCAGACGCATTAAATTCGACTGCTTTCGAGAGGCTAGCAAGCATTGCACAGTTCTGTGTTAGCTTAGTGTCCATGTTTTCCATTTTCGTTTCTAGTGTATCAAATCTCTTATTCAACAAGTTTATTGCAGCAAGAATAGCAGAACTTGGACGGAGTACAGGGAACAGACTCACTCAAATCATCCAAGTTCCTCTTATCACGGCTACGCTCTGTGTCCATTGACGTTTCGCCTGCCGAAAGATAGTCATGGCCACTTTGTTCCAATGAAACAGCGGATTTCATTGGTTTCGGAGGGGACATTTTGTCTTGTTGCAGTCAGGAAAACTTTAAAATTCTTAAACAGTCAAAATAGTGGGAACAAATAGTCAACAGATAACTTTGGAGAGAATTTACCAGAGGCAAACGTGACCGCTCAGACCGCCATCTTGCCGCTTCTCTGCTGCGGAAACACCTGCTTCAGGTGGAACTACAGCCCGCCAGTGACGTCACTAAAGAGCACGAAGGCTTGAATTAACTTTATTGAGATGTAAAGTAATAAAAGGAGGATAAACGCCCTATTAAGCCCCCCCCCCAAATTTCTTTTTTCAGACGTTTTTAATGTATACTGAGAACATTTCAGTTAAAAGTGTCAGTAACTCATTTCTACCAATTTCAAATGTTTTTATTGTTTAATTTGTCAAAATACGGCAGAAGTCTGGTTTGGGCTCGACGTACCCGTTAAGTTCCGAATAAGCCCACTTCATGACTTGTTGATGAATAAATAGATATTTTAAAACATCTTAACACATTGTCGAGCTATGCTGACGTCTCTCCGAGTCGGTTGATGAGAAGGGATCCACACGAGGCAAAATGTCTACAAATGTCTTTCTCAAGTATTTATATCCCCACAGACAGTGCAGATATATCTGGAGACACAGCACAGAGACCTCTCCCCGCTACGTCTGAAGCAGCAGTTGGTTATATGGCCTGAGCTCCTCCTGGTACACAATACTATGTCAAAGGTCACACCCTCCTCTTGGTCCTCACAGGCCGCTGCATTACAGTCTCAGGTGTGATCAGGTGTGATCAGAGCGGCTGGTCAGTGAGGACATGCGAGCCCCCCCCCCATGCACTGATCAAACCACCCATATCAGCAGGGTGCCGGCTCCGGCCTGCCAACACACGTGCATACATTTCCTCCCACTCTCTGTCACCCCAAATCCCCTCTGTATGTCACCCCGGGATTATCACCCCCACTGTGCCTTCCCCCGCTCTCTCCTGTCTGACTGTCAGTCGCTCTGTGGTGCAGGACAGCTGCTGGCCTGAGACGCTGCACGAGTTAGACCTGATCAGAGGCAAACAGCTGACGTGCAGGGCGTACGCAGCACAAGCTATCAGTCGTAATAACGCGACACAAAGTTTTCATCTCCACACAATGCAGCCTCTTCCTGCTCGCACGTGTGACCTCTTATCTGCTTCCTTTCTGTCTCCGCCCCCGTCCGATAAAGACGCGAGACCGGCCCGTTTGCCGCGTCGCAACCCGTCTTCTCTGGAAAGCAGCCAACAAAACTATTTACGAACTAAATCAGAACGACTCTTCGGTGCTTCGTCTTTACGTACGTGTCGGCGTTCGGTCCGCGTCTCCGTGCTGCGGCGTCCCGTTGGCTTTTGGAAACAGTTTGCAGGTTCAACGCTGATGTTCTGAGGATAGTAAACGAGTCGGTGTCAGGATTTACACTCAAACAGTAACTTAAATTCAGTTTAAACGTGTCGGCTGGTGGTTTGAAACACTGTAAAACGCATTTTAAAACATTCAGCTGATCGTGAGGCGATTTCAGTCGCAGCACCTCGAAGCTCGCGCGTCATCAGCCGATAACTTGAGCCAAATAAACAAGAAAGAAGCCAACATCTCTGCAGTTCCCACCTTCTCCCGGGCTAAACGCCGGCCACAATGTCTACAGTCACGTGTATAATATATGATATTTAAATGTGAGTATCGGTTATCTGAGTGACGGAGCTGAGTCGTCAGCTGACGTCAAAATTAGGGAGGAAAATGGTTCAAAGGTCAAAATGGAGAAAATCGCCATCGAAACGCAGTCAGGTGGGTTTAATGGGAACGTCAGTGAAGTTTTATTTTATTCTACGCACGTGACATTAAAACACCTGTATGAAATAAATCTATCAGAATCAGAATCAGAAATACTTTATTGATCCCCGTAGGGAAACTCTTTGTTACAGCAGCTCGTCTTTACGTCAGTGCACACAGGAGAAAGTACTAAGAAAACGATATGATACACTATAAACACTATAAACAGGTCAGAAATAAATTAAGTATCATGTCGGTGTAAGTATAAGATAAACTAAGTGTCGAGTACCAAGTGGGTTTACTGGTTGATGGTGAAGTACAGTATAAAATAAATGTAACTAATTATGTAATAAATAATATTAATAAGCGGAGGTGCATGTACTGTCAATGAGCAATCAATAAATAAGAAAAACCTAACAAGGGAAAACTAATATTGCACGGAAGTAATATTCAGAATATTGCACAATTATTATTAATTATGGCTCAATGTCCAGTTTAGTGACCTAGGGTCAAACAGACTGACACTTAGAGGAGGAGTTAAATAGTTTGATGGCCACAGGCAGGAATGACTTCCTGTGGCGCTCTGTGGTGCTCTTTGGTGGGATGAGTCTTCCGCTGAAGGTGCTCCTTTGTTTGACCGGCACGTCATGGAGCGGGTGGGAGACACTGTCCAAGATGGCGTGTAGTTTGGCCAGCATCCTCCTCTCTGACACCACTGCCAGAGAGTCCAGCTCCACCCCACAATGTCACTGGCCTTACGGATCAGTTTGTTGAGTCTGTTGGCGTCCGCTACCTCAGCCTGCTGCCCCAGCATGCAACAGCATACAGGATAGCACTGGCCACCACAGACTCATAGAACATCTTCAGCATTGTCCGGCAGATGTTGAAGGACCTCAGCCTCCTCAGAAAATAGGCGGCTCTGGCCCTTCCTGTAAACAGCCTGAGTGTTCTTGGTCCAGTCCAGTTTATTGTCCATGTGGACTCCCAGGTACTTGTAGTCCTCCACAATGTCCACACTGACCCCTGGATGGAAACCGGGGTCACTGGTGTCTTGGCCTCCGTAGATCCACAATCAGCTCCTTTGACTTTGTCGCATTGAGCTGCAGATGGTTCTGCTCGCACCATGAAACAAAGTTACCCACCACAGCCCTGTACTCCGTCTCATCACCACCGCTGATACATCCCACCACAGCAGAGTCATCAGAAAACTTCTGAAGGTGGCAGGACTCTGTGTGGTGGCTGAAGTCCGTGGTGTAGATGGTGAAGAGGAAGGGAGAGGACAGTCCCTGAGGGGCCCCAGTGTTGCTGACCACGCTGTCCGACACACAGTGCTGCAGGTGCACGTGCTGTGGTCTGCCAGTCAGGTAGTCCACAATCCAGGACACAAGGGGCATCCACCTGCATCGCTGCCAGCTTCTCCCCAGCAGGGCAGGCGGATGGTGTTGAAAGCACTGGAGAAGTCAAAAACATGATCCTCACCGTGCTTGCCGGCCTGTCCAGGTGGGTGTGGATGCGGTTAAGCAGGTAGATGATGGCGTCCTCAACTCCCAGCCGGGGCTGGTAGGCGAACTGAAGGGGTCAGGAGGGTCTGACCATGGGCCGCAGCTGTTCCAGCACTAGTCTCTCCAGGGTCTTCATTATGTGGGAGGTCAGTGCCACGGTCTGTAGTCCTTGGAGCCACTGGGGCATGGCGTCTTGGCACAGGAGCGAGGCAAGATGTCTTCCACAGAATGGGGACCCTTTGAAGACTCAGGCTCAGGTTGAAGACATGTTGAAGGACTCCACAAAGCTGGGGGCACAGGCTTTTAGCACCCCGGGCTAACGCCATCGGGGCCTGCAGCCTTGTTTGAGTGGAGCCTCATCAGCTGTCCTCTCACCTGGTCAGCAGTCAGGCACACAGCAGAAGTTACAGGTGGGGAGGGAGTCGTCGGTCTGGAGGGCCGTTAGCCTGATGGGGAGGGGCAGAGTACTCAGAGGAGCTTCAGGGCCGACAGCAGCTGAGTTAGAGGGGATGAGCAGGAGCGGTGTGTCGAATCTGTTAAAGAACAGATTCAGTTCGTTGGCCCTGTCCAAGCTGCCTTCAACTCCTCTGCTGCCAGTCGGTCTGAAGCCAGTGATGGTCTTCATGCCGCTCAGACCTCCCTCATATTGTTCTGCTGGAGTTTCCGCTCCAGCTTCCTCCTGTACTTCTCCTTGGCCTCCCTGATTTTCACCTTCAGGTCGGCCTGGATTGCCCTCACCTCCTCCCTATTACCATCCGTAAAGGCCCTCCTCTTGGCATTCAGAATGTCCTTGATGTCCTTTGTTACCCACGGTTTGTTATTTGGATAACAATGGACCATCTTAGTTGGGACATTGCAGTCCACACAGAAGTTAATGTAGCCAGTGATGCACTCAGTGAGCCCGTCAATGTCCTCTCCATGAGGCTCACAGAGTGCATCCCAGTTTGTCACTTGAAACATTCCTGCAGTGTCTCATAGGCCTCCCTGACCATCTCCTCACTGTCCTTGTGGTCGCAGGCTGCCTTTTAACCAGAGGCACATAGCAGGATTTGAGGTAAACCAGGTTGTGGTCTGACCTACCCAGAGGGGGGAGGGGGGAAGAGCTGTATGCATCCTTAACGTTAGCATACAGCAGGTCCAGTGTCCTCTCCTCTCTAGTAGGACAGCTCACATACTGGGTGAAATTAGTCAGTGTTGTTGAAACACTGACATGGTTGAAATCACCGAGATTAAAATGAGTGCACTCGGGTGTTGAGTCTGTAGTTGTGCTATGGTGGTGTGAATGGCGTTGCACGCCGATGCCGGGTTAGCAGAGGGGGATGTAAACAGCCACAACAATGGCATGTGAAAATTCACGTGGCAGATAATATGGCGAGTCCCACAGCTAACAGTTCAATGTCCGGGCTACAGATACTCTGCTTGATGGTAACATGACCAGGGTTACACCATCTGTTGTTAACCAGAACAGCAAGCCCACCGCCTTTCCGCTTACCGCTCGGTGTGATCCCTGTCGGCCCGAACAGTCTGAAATGGAGAAAATCGCCATCGAAACGCAGTCAGGTGGGTTTAATGGGAACGTCAGTGAAGTTTTAATTTATTCTACGACGTGACATTAAAACACCTGTATGAAATAAATCTATCAGAATCAGAATCAGAAATACTTTATTGATCCCGTGAGAAACTCTTTGTTACAGCAGCTCGTCTTTACGTCAGTGCACACAGGAGAAAGTACTAAGAAAACGATATGATACACTATAAACACTATAAACAGGTCAGAAATAAATTAAGTATCATGTCGGTATAAGTATAAGATAAACTAAGTGTCGAGTACCAAGTGGGTTTACTGGTTGATGGTGAAGTACAGTATAAAATACAATGTAACTAATTATGTAATAAATAATATTAATAAGCGGAGGTGCATGTACTGTCAATGAGCAATCAATAAATAAGAAAAACCTAACAAGGAAAACTAATATTGCACGGAAGTAATATTCAGAATATTGCACAATTATTATTAATTATGGCTCAATGTCCAGTTTAGTGACCTAGGGTCAAACAGACTGACACTTAGAGGAGGAGTTAAATAGTTTGATGGCCACAGGCAGGAATGACTTCCTGTGGCGCTCTGTGGTGCATTGTGGGGGATGAGTCTTCCGCTGAAGGTGCTCCTTTGTTTGACCAGCACGTCATGGAGCGGGTGGGAGACGCTGTCCAAGATGGCGTGTAGTTTGGCCAGCATCCTCCTCTCTGACACCACCGCCAGAGAGTCCAGCTCCACCCCACAATGTCACTGGCCTTACGGATCAGTTTGTTGAGTCTGTTGGCGTCCGCTACCTCAGCCTGCTGCCCCAGCATGCAACAGCATACAGGATAGCACTGGCCACCACAGACTCATAGAACATCTTCAGCATTGTCCGGCAGATGTTGAAGGACCTCAGCCTCCTCAGAAAATAGGCGGCTCTGGCCCTTCCTGTAAACAGCCTGAGTGTTCTTGGTCCAGTCCAGTTTATTGTCCATGTGGACTCCCAGGTACTTGTAGTCCTCCACAATGTCCACACTGACCCCTGGATGGAAACCGGGGTCACTGGTGTCTTGGCCCTCCGTAGATCCACAATCAGCTCCTTTGACTTTGTCGCATTGAGCTGCAGATGGTTCTGCTCGCACCATGAAACAAAGTTACCCACCACAGCCCTGTACTCCGTCTCATCACCACCGCTGATACATCCCACCACAGCAGAGTCATCAGAAAACTTCTGAAGGTGGCAGGACTCTGTGTGGCGGCTGAAGTCCGTGGTGTAGATGGTGAAGAGGAAGGGAGAGGACAGTCCCTGAGGGGCCCCAGTGTTGCTGACCACGCTGTCTGACACACAGTGCTGCAGGTGCACGTGCTGTGGTCTGCCAGTCAGGTAGTCCACAATCCAGGACACAAGGGGCATCCACCTGCATCGCTGCCAGCTTCTCCCCAGCAGGGCAGGCCGGATGGTGTTGAAAGCACTGGAGAAGTCAAAAACATGATCCTCACCGTGCTTGCCGGCCTGTCCAGGTGGGTGTGGATGCGGTTAAGCAGGTAGATGATGGCGTCCTCAACTCCCAGCCGGGGCTGGTAGGCGAACTGAAGGGGTCCAGGAGGGTCTGACCATGGGCCGCAGCTGTTCCAGCACTAGTCTCTCCAGGGTCTTCATTATGTGGGAGGTCAGTGCCACCGGTCTGTAGTCCTTGGAGCCACTGGGGCATGGCGTCTTGGCACAGGAGCGAGGCAAGATGTCTTCCACAGAATGGGGACCCTTTGAAGACTCAGGCTCAGGTTGAAGACATGTTGAAGGACTCCACAAAGCTGGGGGCACAGGCTTTTAGCACCCCGGGCTAACGCCATCGGGGCCTGCAGCCTTGTTTGAGTGGAGCCTCATCAGCTGTCCTCTCACCTGGTCAGCAGTCAGGCACACAGCAGAAGTTACAGGTGGGGAGGGAGTCGTCGGTCTGGAGGGCCGTTAGCCTGATGGGGAGGGGCAGAGTACTCAGAGGAGCTTGAGGGCCGACAGCAGCTGAGTTAGAGGGGGATGAGCAGGAGCGGTGTGTCGAATCTGTTAAAGAACAGATTCAGTTCGTTGGCCCTGTCCAAGCTGCCTTCAACTCCTCTGCTGCCAGTCGGTCTGAAGCCAGTGATGGTCTTCATGCCGCTCAGACCTCCCTCATGTTGTTCTGCTGGAGTTTCCGCTCCAGCTTCCTCCTGTACTTCTCCTTGGCCTCCCTGATTTTCACCTTCAGGTCGGCCTGGATTGCCCTCACCTCCTCCCTATTACCATCAGTAAAGGCCCTCCTCTTGGCATTCAGAATGTCCTTGATGTCCTTTGTTACCCACGGTTTGTTATTTGGATAACAATGGACCATCTTAGTTGGGACATTGCAGTCCACACAGAAGTTAATGTAGCCAGTGATGCACTCAGTGAGCCCGTCAATGTCCTCTCCATGAGGCTCACAGAGTGCATCCCAGTTTGTCACTTGAAACATTCCTGCAGTGTCTCATAGGCCTCCCTGACCATCTCCTCACTGTCCTTGTGGTCGCAGGCTGCCTTTTAACCAGAGGCACATAGCAGGATTTGAGGTAAACCAGGTTGTGGTCTGACCTACCCAGAGGGGGGGGAGAGGGGAGAAGAGCTGTATGCATCCTTAACGTTAGCATACAGCAGGTCCAGTGTCCTCTCCTCTCTAGTAGGACAGCTCACATACTGGGTGAAATTAGTCAGTGTTGTTGAAACACTGACATGGTTGAAATCACCGAGATTAAAATGAGTGCACTCGGGTGTTGAGTCTGTAGTTGTGCTATGGTGGTGTGAATGGCGTTGCACGCCGATGCCGGGTTAGCAGAGGGGGATGTAAACAGCCACAACAATGGCATGTGAAAATTCACGTGGCAGATAATATGGCCGGAGTCCCACAGCTAACAGTTCAATGTCCGGGCTACAGATACTCTGCTTGATGGTAACATGACCAGGGTTACACCATCTGTTGTTAACCAGAACAGCAAGCCCACCGCCTTTCCGCTTACCGCTCCCGGTGTGATCCCTGTCGGCCCGAACAGTCTGAAATGGAGAAAATCCCCATCGAAACGCAGTCAGGTGGGTTTAATGGGAACGTCAGTGAAGTTTTAATTTATTCTACGCACGTGACATTAAAACACCTGTATGAAATAAATCTATAAGTGGTGCGCTGACGTGACACGAGAAGCTATTAGCTCCTTCACTTCCAGACAGTGTGACTGTTCTGCAGGCGTCCCCTTTACGCCCACCAGGTAAAAAACAGTTAATTACAAACTAAATAAAGATAAACATACACATTTATTGTCTATTTAACAGCGTAATAATATAAACTGCACGCAGTAACGTAAACTGTGTCGTTGCAGTGAAGCGGCTGCTGCGCTGATGCAGCACGCGGTCCGTTTGCTAACGTGCTAAAACTCATATCTTCATTTCAAAAGCAATTCGAGTAATATTCTAACATTCGTCTCATTCAGAACACGAATTACTTCAATTTCGACAACAAATGAGCGTTTATCAAAACAGGAGTAGAAGTATGTAAAACTGTTGCCTTCTGAGGAAACTTCGCGTGTCACACACGTGCTTCGTGACTCGATATCGACAAATCTGATTGGCTTACAATAAAAGTGTCATTTGTGTAACGAGCAGCTTCATTGGAAGAAATCGGCACAAATGAGGACGTTTAACGGCTTAGTGGGGACGTTTACCCGATGATAAGACGGCAGTAGTTTGACAGGAAACAAAAGAACCACGAGCAGTATTTTGTTACGGTGGCGATATTGTTAACTAGTAATCCAACGTGCTTCTTCAAGATTACTCCTAACGGGAGAAGAAATCTATATTTATGGATCTGGAGCTCAGCCAATCACGCAGGGACTTCCATGAGTTTTGGATCGTGTCACGAGCCTGAAACCAGTGCTCTGTTGTTTCTACACTTAGTGGGAAACTACAATGGCGCTGCCGCTGCCGCAAGGGATTGTGGGACGGCATTCTCTCCTTCGTAAAGGATGGTCCGCGTGTCCTGCCCTAAAGGAGATAAGAGAGGAAGCGCTGAAGCAGCTTTCCTCGGCGTTTAGAGGATTCGACCAGCTCTTATCGTGGCTGCCGCTGAGATACTTCCGGGTCATTTCACCCAGTCAGGAGCCTTCCTGAGCAAAGAGACTCGCCCACTGCAACATGGCGGACTCGCCCACCGCTGCCTTCGCCTCCCTTTTTTCCTAAAATCAACGATCAGCTGCTTGGTTTCGCTGACGTCGAGCAGCAGGTTGTTGATTTCCTCCTGATATGTGGAACTCAAAACGATTGTTATAACTGTCACGTAAAATAACATCACGCACGCTGAGACCAAACCTGCCCCCTCGCACTCAGGTATGATCTCAGCTTTGAAAGACAGGGAGCGAGTCTGTCCTCTACGTGGAGCGTCAGTTGGTGAGGATGCTGACGTTTAGCTCGACCTGTTAGCTTTAGCCTCAGTTGTTGGCTACATGAGTAAAAAATGACTAATACTGACTCAGAAGGGTAGTTCAGGCGAGGCGGGGGCCTCCACTGTAGAACCTTTTACATGTCGGACATATAGTCGTCACAAATCATTAACATTAAGCATTATAATCTTAAAAAACTTAATTTTCAACTCATTTCAGTCCAGTTTTAACGGCTAGACGTCTGCTCTGTTATCAGCTGCTCCAACAACAAACTGGGGTCCGGACTGTGGAGGTCGGACAGAAGCTACGTTCGTGTTATTTCTTAACAAAGACGGCGTTATAACTGAACTCGTGTTTTAGAGACTGAAGAACTTTCACACAGACGACCTTCATCTGTCGCAGAGGGCAGCAGTGAACAACCCAAACACTTCCGCTTCCACCTTCAGTGTAAATGCGTTCAGTTCAACTGCACCACCAAAGTAACGGAAGCGTCGCTTTAGAGTTCAAGACATAAGTCAGTCACTGGATTAGTGTCGCTTTGGACAACAAAGGTACCTTTTCTATAATGTGTGTGTGTTTCTGTCTTTCACTGTGTCCTGCAGACGTCCAGCAGCTGTCGCTGAGGAAAGAAGAGGTTCCCCCTGAGCAGCAGGACTGGAGCCCCAGTCTGGACCAGGACCCAGAGCCCCACACATTAAAGAGGAGCAGGAGGAGCTCCTGATCTGTCAGGAGGGAGAGCAGCTTCGAGGGCTGGAGGAGGCCGATATCACCGAGTTCCCATTCGCTCCTGTCCCTGTGAAGAGTGAAGAAGATGAAGAGAAACCTCAGTCCTCACAGCTTCATCAAAGCCAAACTGAACAGATGGAAACAGGAGCTGATGGAGAGGACTGTGGAGGACCAGGACCAGCCAGGAACTCAGATCCAGATACACATTTACAACCTGACACTGATGATGAGACTGAAGACTCTTCTGAACCTGAGACTGAAGACTCTTCTGAACCTGAGACTGAAGACAGTGATGACGGTTGGGAGGAGGCCAGAGACCCTCAGTCAGGTTTAAACGCTTTTAAAAATGAAGTCTCTGAAAGTGGAATGACATGTAGCACTGCTGAGAAACCACTTAGCTGCTCCGAGTGTGGGAAAAGATTTGGTTGGAAGGGAAATCTAAAGAGACACATGAGGATTCATACGGGGGAGAAACCATTCAGCTGCAGCGTTTGTGACAACAGATTCACTTGGCTTAATCAACTCAAAAAACACAAGTGTGTCGGTCGTCGGGCCTCACAGCTTCATCAAAACCAAACTGAGGAGAACAGAGAGGCAGAGCCTCCAGCCAGCAGCTCAGCTGGACAGATGGAAACAGGAGCTGATGGAGAGGACTGTGGAGGACCAGGACCAGCCAGGAACTCTGAGCCAGATACACATTTACAACCACTTAGCGATGACAAGACGGAAGACTCTTCTGAGACTGAAGACAGCGATGATGGTTGGAAGAAGACCCGAGAACCTCAGTCAGGTTTAAAGTCTCAGAAAAATGATGACGTCTCTGTCAGTAATTCGAGACGTAGAACTGGTGAGAAACCGTTCAGCTGCTCTGACTGTGGGAAAAGTTTTGGCTCCAGGGGACATCTGCAGAGACACATCAGAATACACACTGGAGAGAAACCCTTCAGCTGCTCGGTTTGTAGCAAAAGTTTTACACAAGCAGGAACTCTGACTCAACACTTGAGCATCCACACAGGAGAGAAACGGTACGGCTGCAGCGTTTGTGACAAAAGATTCGCTTGGTATAATACGTTTAAACGACACAACTGCGTTGATCGTCAGGCCTCACAGCTTCATCGACAGAGAGGCAGAGCCTCCAGCCAGCAGCTCAGCTGGACGGATGGAAACAGGAGCTGATGGAGAGGACTGTGGAGGACCAGGACCAGCAAGGAACTCTGATCCAGATAGTCTTAAGCCACGTAGATTGATCCTTGATGTATCAGGAAGAATCCCCACAGATCCGGAAGCCACTGTACTGGGTTCAACTGTAGTTTCTCTTTTGCCTCATGCTGAGATAATAAAGCTGCAGTCACACCGGCCTGCCGTTGGTCTGCTGATAGGAAACCGACGTTCACTCTAACACCTGTGTGTTCTGCGAAAGAGTATCTGCAACTGAAACGGTTCGTGCAAACTGCTGAAATGGTTTTTACTCCTCTTGTGCACTCAGAGCTTCTGCGGACACACTAACAGTGGTTGTTGTCTAAATCGGTTCACTGAGCTTTGACTCCCGACTATAGAAGACTGTTACCTTTACTCCACGAACCGCTCAGACTGGATACTTCATCTAACTGGCAGGAAGGTCCTCGAGAAAACTCAGCAAACCCAAAACTTTATCCCAATGTAAACATTAATGCTGAATGTACATTAATTCCCCTTTTTTATAAGCATAATAAAATATTGTCTTTACTTGGTGTCATATTCCCCTTAATGCTCAAAGGCCTTCTGCTTCTTTTACAGCAAAGACAGTATGAAACCGTCTCCATGTGCTGGTCCAGCTCCAACCCAGCAGTCTATTTTGAAGCTCGACCGCCAATGGCCATGTTACTGCTAAACAAAGTGGAGGTGTTGCCTTAATCTACACTATTTAAATTTTTAGATATATACACACACACATTTCAAGTGTCTTTTAAAATGTAAAAGTTAAGATAAAATATTTAAAACTTCAAAAAAAAAAAAGGGAGAGACCGATGAGATGCATAAAACCACATCAAGAGGACTCAAAACACCGCTATAAAAACTATATATATATATATAGATATAATTATTTAATTTTCATCACACTAACAGAAAAAAATAACATCTACAAACACACACCCCGCATTCAAAAACAACAAAGCTCAAGACAGCCAGACTAGAATACAATAGTGTTTCAGCCTTTCAATAAAAATAAAGCATGTGGCGAAGAACAGCAAAACTGGACATCACGCAGCAGACTTCAGCTAACAATCGGGAAAGTTAAGGTGTCTAACAATCGGGCCCCAGGTTTCGGGCTTCAAAGCCTCTCAAGCTGTTTCCCCGAGACTAGTTTATCCTCTTTGCCGTTAACATACCAAACATGAGAGTCTGCTGTACAGTGCGTGGCGGTGCGAGAGAAGCTCCGGAGTAACTTCACCTGTGGCTTCTGGCGGTCTCCCGATTTCCTGGGCGATCTGCAGAACTTCTCTGATAACTTTAGAAACCGCTTCAGGGGAGCTCGAGTCCGGTTGCTCGTCAGTGCCGACTATTCGGATCTTGCGCCGTCTCATTCTCCCCTCCGTGTTCTCGCATCAGTCTTTTAAAAGTTAACCATCTGGCATTGAAGGATGGTAACCGTGGCTTGTAGCGACACCACTTCATCTGACCATGTTGATAATCCCCTTCATGTGGATGACTTCTGATTTCACGTTGTACTTCTTCAGAGGCCACACCTGAGGTTTCGGTCCGGATGGAGGATTGGTCCGAGTTACCTGGGCGTACTCTGCCTCGTGGTTCTTGTAGACCGTGAAGCGCTATCGCCGTATTTATATTTTTGGAGATTTTCCTCCATTCAGATAGACGTTATTTGCATAATTCGACTTCCGTTGTCTTTACGGTGGCCTCAGTGAACTTTCAGGCTCGTCTTCATATAAAGATAGCAGATTCTGCAGGAGCCCCGTTGAAGGTCCAGCGTGAAACATTCAGGAGCAGCTGTCGGCAGAAACAGAATATAATATTTATAAGTGTGTTTTCATCAGTGTTTAATCGCCTGAAAATAAGAATCGCTGTGTTTTCGTTACCTTAGAATCAGCCCTTTATATCTACAGAGGGAGCGGGTCCCCTTCCACGGAGGCTGCCATGTTGCACCGCCATGTTTCTACAGTAGCCCACAACGGACAAACCAGACACCGGAGAGGGCCGTTAGCATTTTTTGTGAGTTTCGCGGCCACCATAGTTTCTTCTACACGCTTGGAAGGGGAGGGCGAGGCGAGCGGTATTCAAATGGTTGCAAACTACAATTTCACCATTAGATGCCACTAAATCCTCCACACTGGACCTTTAAAGTCCCTTAAGACTCTCCAGTTGATCCAAAATGCTGCGGAACGTGTACTGACAAGAACTAGGAAAAGAGATCATATTTCTCCAATATTAGCTTCTCAGCACTGGCTCCCTGTAAAATCCAGGATAAGATTTAAAATCCTTCTCCTCGGCTACAAAGCTCTTAATGGTCAGGCACCATCGTATCTTAAACAGCTCATAACACCTTATTACCCGACTAGGACACTGCGCTCCGAGGATGCAGGGTTACTGGTGGTTCCTCGAGTCTCCAAAAGTAGACCGGGAGCCGGAGCCTTCAGGTATCAAGCTCCTCTCCTGTGGAACCAGGTCCCAGTTTGGGTTCGGGAGGCAGACACCATCTCCACATTTAAGAGCAGGCTTAAGACTTTCCTCTGTGATAAAGCTTATAGTTAGGGCTGGCTCAGGTGAGTCCTGAACCATCCCTTAGTCATGCTGCTATAGGCCTAGACTGCAGGGAGACTTCCCATGATGCACCTCTTTCCTCTCTCCTCCTCTCCCTCTCCATCTGTATGCATTTTTATCCTATTACTGCATGTTACTAACTCGACATCTTCTCTCTCCCGTAGTTCTGTGCTTTCTCGTTTCTCTCCTCTCTCCTGTTTATTTCAGCAGGTACTTCTGCCTCCGGAGCTGCAGAGTCTGGATCTGTGGTTGTGGGCCACCTGCTGCCCCCGTGTTCCTGCAGAGTCTGGATCTGTGGTTGTGGGCCGCCTGCTGCCCCCGTGTTCCTGCAGAGTCTGGATCTGTGGTTGTGGGCCACCTGCTGCCCCCGTGTTCCTGCAGAGTCTGGATCTGTGGTTGTGGGCCACCCGCTGCCCCCGTGTTCCTGCAGAGTCTGGATCTGTGGTTGTGGGCCACCCGCTGCCCCCGTGTTCCTGCAGAGTCTGGATCTGTGGTTGTGGGCCGCCTGCTGCCCCCGTGTTCCTGCTCGACAACTGCTGCTACAGTTGTTGTTATTGGCTCTGTTACTGATGCTGACATTATTTTTCCTATTTACACGGCAGCGGGTCTGTAGGAAAAGTGCAATGAGAAATGTGAGAAATTAGTGTAATTTGTTGAGTTCTTCAGATGATTGAAACCAAACATCAACAGACTGACGTTAATGAAAAGAGAAACCCTAATCTAATAACAGCCATCTGTCAGAGCACACACCTGCTTTCTACTGTAATCCTGTTCCTCCTCCACCTGTGTGTGTGTGTTAGCTGCTGTAATTAGCATGTCTTATCTCGGCTGGACGCTGCGAGCTAAATGCCATCCCGTCTCTGTGATATTCGTCGATAAACTCAGAATGAAAGGTTCTCTGAATCAGGTGCAGCTCGTCTCTGATTGGACGATCACGCTGAGCTCAGCTGATGAAAAACACACAGCTGGAGGTCGACAGCTGAGAAGGAGGCATGAAATGAAATACAAGTTTCCTTCACCAGGTGACAAAACAGAGTAAAAACAAGTCAGATCCACATAAAAGACAGAAAGTAGAAGAAGTTATAATGAAGTAAATTTACTCACATTCAAAATAAAATCAACTGAATCAAGAAGAAAGGAAACAACTGACTCGCTCATTAACCTGCTAACTGAACTGCTAATGACATGCTAACCTGCTAACTGCAAGTCCTTTACCACAAACTGAAGCTGAGTGACTAAATTGTTTATCCCTTGTGTGGATTTTCCTGTACATTTTTTACAAAGTTAAAGGCGTCAGGATCAAAAACAGGATGACATCACCAGAACTGTCCAATGAATGAGTTACATGTCAGTCCATGTGACACATTAAGACTATCTGGATCTGAGTTCCTGGCTGGTCCTGGTCCTCCACAGTCCTCTCCATCAGCTCCTGTTTCCATCTGTCCAGCTGAGCTGCTGGCTGGAGGCTCTGCCTCTCTGTTCTCCTCAGTTTGGTTTTGATGAAGCTGTGAGGACCGGCGACCGACACACTTGTGTTTTTTGAGCTGATTAAGCCAAGTGAATCTTTTGTCACAAACGCTGCAGCTGAATGGTTTCTCTCCTGTGTGGCGTCTCATGTGTAACTGTAAATGTGCACATCGTGAAAAACATTTGTTACAAAGTGAACAGCGGTAAGGTTTTTCTCCTGTATGACATCTCATGTGGTTCTGCAAATGTATCTTCTGGCCAAATCTTTTACCACAAACCGAGCAGCCGAACGGTTTCTCTCCCGTGTGAATTCTCATGTGTGTCTTCAGATTAGAGTTTTGGTTAAATAGTTTACCACACTCGGAGCAGCGAAATGGTTTCTCACAAGAATTATATCCGCTCTTTTTCAGAGAGTTTAAACCTGACTGAGGGTCTCTGGTCTCCTTCCAACCGTCATCACTGATTTCAGTCTCGACGTCAGTCTCAGGTTGTAAAAGTGTATCTGGATCTGAGTTCCTGGCTGGTCCTGGTCCTCCACAGTCCTCTCCATCAGCTCCTGTTTCCATCTGTTCAGTTTGGCTTTGATGAAGCTGTGAGGACTGAGGTTTCTCTTCATCTTCTTCACTCTTCACAGGGACAGGAGCGAATGGGAACTTGGTGATATCGGCCTCCTCCAGCCCTCGAAGCTGCTCTCCCTCCTGACTGGTCCAGAGCTCCTCCTGCTCCTCTTTAATGTGTGGGGGCTCTGGGTCCTGGTCCAGACTGGGGCTCCAGTCCTGCTGCTCAGGGGGAACCTCTTCTTCTCTACTCAGCGACAGCTGCTGGACGTCTGCAGGACACACTGAAAGACAGAAACACATTGAGGAAGACTGATTTCATGCTAACTGGGGGTGGAACCGTCTTCGTACTGGGACCAGTTACCTTTAAATGACTTTAATAGATTCATTAATTTAACCTGAAGCACTCAACACAAATGAAACCGGGTTACTTTTATTTTGAAATCCGGATGTAGTATACACCATGTTTCCGCTGAGGTTAAAGCGAGGCTGGAGACGTCACGATGACGTCAGTAATGACGCTAATAGTTTGCAACAGTCAGTAAACAGCTGGTGTGACGTCAGTATAAACAGCGTGAGAGGCTGTTTACGGTAACAGCTGTTTGTTGAACGCGAGAAAAGAAGCGAAATAAAGTCACAAACGGAAACGTTTAACCGTTTCGGCGCCGTTAAGTTACCGTAAAGCTGAGAATACGGCCGCGAGAGAAGGAGAAGTGAAGCGGACAGACCTGCTCTGTGCAGCCGAAGCTGAGGCTGGAAAACAGCGGCCAGCAGCTCCCGCTGTCGCTCGTTCTCCTCTTTTGAACGACGAAGCTCCTCCTCGTACTCTGCTATCGTCCTTTCAAACAGCCCAAATATCTCCTCAGCAGCCGCAGTTAGTCGCTGCTTCACCAGCGCTCTCAGCATCTGGACTTTACACATTTTCACACAATGACGCCAACTTTTCCTCCACAAACTCCGTCAGAAACGCTGTTTGCTCTCCGTCAAACGGCCGCTCTGACCGGCGCTGCTGCAGCTAGCATGCTAAGCTAACTCCCGTCCCCGGCGCTGTGGCGGCAGCTAGCATGCTAAGCTAACTCCCGTCCCCGGCGCTGTGGCGGCAGCTAGCATGCTAAGCTAACTCCCGTAGCTCTGTAGGCTACCGGGAGATGAGCCAGAGGTGAAACCTTCAGCGCAGAGTCCGGTCAGACGGGTTTATCCGGACACACGGAGGCTCTGACGGCTCGCTGCTGCTGCTTGAGATGCTTTTAAAAGAGAAGAGCGAAACAATAGAGTTGTTGTTCTTCTTCTTCATGTTTTATGGCGGTCGTGTATCAACGTCATGGTGCATTACCGCCACCTACTGGACTGGACTCTGACTGCACCTTCACTAATGATTAAATAAAAGAAAATAAACTGAGATGAATCCAAAAAAATAAAAAACTTCTATAACTAATCGCAGCATATCTATTTTCTCTCTATCGAACGTGTTCTCTAAGATAATGAGACGACAGCAGATAACTCTTCTCTCCAGACCTGCTTGGTGAAAGATCTCGGAGATCAGACCTGGTCTTTATTTCTTTAAGGTTCGGCGTCGCTTCTCTTCTCTCCGCGTCGTGTTTTACATAAAGTGCTGTTTAACCCTGTGGGGCCAAACCGGAGCTGTTTCCTCATCACACCGACTCTTCTTCTTCTTCTTCTTCTTCTTCTTCTTCTTCTTCTTCTTCTCCTCTGAGGTTTAACGGCAGCTTGCGTCACTGCCGCCTCCTGGAGTTAGTTAACGCCACAGTGTCCGGCTGACGTCCGTCCTTCCTCCTGTTCGCCCTGCTCTGTTCATCGTGTGCTTCCTCTCTCAGGTGTGTTTCCTGCAGGTAACAGCTGCATGTGCTGCTGTTTCCGGCGCCGGACACGTTCGCGGTGCTTCCCGCCCGGGTTCCCGTATCTCGGTCTGGTCTACTTCCTCCCGTTTCCTGCCTGAGTAGCCTCTTATCTCCTGATCCCAGAGCTGCCGCCGCTCTTCGCCGACGTTCTTCCATCCCTCGGATTTTCAAAGTTTAATTGCGGTGTCATTACCCACAATGCCCCTGTGCGCAGGAGCCCCACTGAGCGCGAGCGCAGCGTTTCAGCAGTCGTGAGAGTATTATTTCAAGCAGACGTTCTGCAGATGCTGCTGCTGGCTTTGCTTCTTCGACCCGCTCTAAAGCCTTGACCTGAAGTAACTCTGAATCTACCTCCAGTCCAGGACCCGCACAGGGGCTGCGGGCCGCGTCACCGCCAGGGTCCCAGGTCTCTCCTGCGTCTCCCGTCCAGCCAGGACTTGATTTGACTGTTTCCTCCCTTTGCCAGTTGACTCTGAGCCGTTTCCTGCGTAAACACGTTTCTCCCGCCTCGACCTGCAGGACACACAGGACCTGGACCACGTCTGATCCTCCAAGCACAGGTTTTGATGCGGATCCATGTACTTCACTCCCATAATCCAGCCTTGATCTAAGTGGCTGTTTCATCAGCTCCCCTGTCCAACGCTACAAGGCATCTCATCACATTTGTAACTTTCTCCACTTTGAGCGTGATCCTCCATGTTGGTCTGCAGTCACTTCGTCTTCATGCGCTTCTTCTACGTCAAAGAAAACTGCTGCTACTGTTTATTCATCCGTGCTTTCCTTACTTCATCTTCCAGACGTGTTCCCGGAGCCAAAGTGCCCCCTTTTGACATCCTGCAGTTATCTCCTGTCTCTCTAAAAGCGACGCCGGTCTTTCATCGACCGTTCGTCCAGTTTGCATGTGTGCGATGTTTCCCACACTTTATTTTACAGTATTACTAATGTGTTTAGTCCTCCTGTACTTAGAGGCGGGGGCAGCGGTTCTAATCCAGCACGCGTCTTTTTGTCAGGTTCGGCGAATCTCTCCTCGCGGTCCGCTAGCTGTGCGTTCAGCGTGAGCGCTGAAAAACCCTCCGGCGTTCGTGCTCAGCCCCGGCTCTGCGAACGGGAAACTAACAAAGAGGCTCGGACCGAGCCGCACGGCGCTGTTCAGCCGTGATCTGTGTGTGTCAGGTGACGTTAGTTTGCCAAGACATGCTGCTGTTGTTGTGCTGTTAGCTGTAGCAGCGGGAGAGTTGTGAGCGTCGCTGTCTGGAGCTGCTGTGCTGGCTCTGGGAAACCGTCTCGTCCTCTCTGGCTGTTAGCTTAGCATCAGCAACTGTAGCGACAGCTTGCTAACCCACAGCCTAGCTAACGTTAGTTACAGTACCTGCTGCGTCGCTGTTCGCTCTGGATCGTGGTGTTGGATTTCTCCAGAATCGCGTGCCCCCCCTTTAAGTGTTTCGTCGTCGCAGAGCGTATTTCCTTCCCCGGTGCAGCCGTTCCAGCTTCAGCCAGCGCCCAGTTTGAACTCCGCCGCAGTAAAAAGGTCGAGTTTTCAGATTTAGCTTTCTCCCTTCTTCCCTCCTCTCCTGCTGTGCTCCCCATCCAGTCTCAAAGCTGTCTCCAGTCTCTTCGGCCTCCCCACGCTGTACTTTATCGTATGTTGAAAGTGACGGTAGTTTAAATGTCTTCTGTTTGTCACAGCTCACAGTTATTCCCCCCCCCCACGGTGCTGCCTTCCTCTCTGTTTTCCTCTGACGGAGATTTTAAACAGCACCTGGGAAACTTTTGCTGCTGCTTCGCGAACCCTGCAGCTCTCCTCAGAGCCGTCTATACTTTATATGTAATATATATGTAATATATATGTAATAGTGCTTCATTATCAGCTCCCAATCACATCCCATTAAATGTGTTTTCTTTTGGTCAGCGGCTTGGAAACCACGAGAGATCCAAGATTTGTTATTCGGCTGTTTGTTTGACTCGAGAAATGCCATCAATCGTACAGCCACGTGGCCAAATTCAGCGTTTCTGTTCGTAATGAATTAAAATGTTGTTCTATTAAAATTAACAGAAATCTAAATACTTTCCTCTTTGGCTGTACTTTTTTTTTTTTTTTTAGACTTTGTGTCATCAACAGCAATTAAAAATAAAGTGATGAAGAGACGAAACAGCTGCAAAAACCAGTCGCAGTGAGAGTTTTATGTTTGTGGTCCGTTAACCCGGAAATGCACTCGGGCCACTTTAATGTTACGAAGGTGAATGTGTTAGAAAAGGGGATTTTTTGGCAGCAGTTTGGTTCCGGAGACCAGTACTGCAAATTCATTTATAATCATAATTTATAAGTGTGCACCTTTATGGAACAACAGGTGCACACTGATTAGGTGTGGACGACAGGGATCATTTACTTCACTGTCCAGACTTCATTCACAAATATCATATTATTTGTTCTAATCAACAGTTTGCACGAGTCATCATGTGATTATTGGTTCTGTTAAAGGTTTCTGGATGTTCACACACTCTGTTTCCCTCAACTGGTCAAAACTTTTCCTTTTTAATGTAACAGCGAGTTCTTCACATCCGTTTTGTCCGACGAATGTTTTCCTTTAAGAAGATGAAATATTACGGAGGGTTTCAGAATATAAAACAGCTCAGCTGGAACTGTTTCACACTTCCTGTTTCAAACTGTTAATAAAGTTTCTCCTGCAGAGAATCTTTACAGCCAACATTTAATCCTGAGACAGCGTTTGTTCCTTTTGTTCAGCGAACTCTGAAACAGACGAGCTTCTCTCTCTCGTTCATTCACAGATATTCTGAAAGTTTCTGTTTTTGTTATTTATCAAAACAACTTTCGGTTACAGCGATGTTAAATTTGGCAGCACTGAAGCTTTATTTAATGTTTTTATTCACGACGTGTCGTCTTTAAAGAGTCTTTGAGCGTCTGTGAATCTGAGAATCTGGCCGTGTGATAATCTGGAAGCTCTTCCTTTGAACCCTGTGACTCTGTGATTACGGCTTTCTTTGTTCTTGGTTTCATTTCTGTTCAGTTGTTCGACCTGCTCTACTCGAAGTATTGAATGTTTAATAAGCCTGAATGGTTTGGAAATAAATATTAAAGGGGGGGGGGAGAAAAAGATGAATGTGTTAGAAAAGGTGATTTTTTGGCAGCAGTTTGGTGGAGGCGGATGTTCGGCGGAAATGGAGTCAGAGGAGGAATCAGAGCGCGAAATTAGAAACGAGGACTCGAGAGGATTTGAAAATAAAAAGAGAAGGAAGAAGAGTAACTCAAGTGAATAAAGTCAGAAAGAGGAGAAGTGTCTTGTCGCGGTGACACAAACAGACGCCATCTTCAAGAATCCACGTGGTCGGAAAGTTTGTAGCAGGAAAGCTCGGAGACGTCCGAGCGGTCAGGATAACAGGAAGTGGTCATCACTGCCTGTGTGTCAGAGCGTCAGAGAGACAAAGCCCTGAAGATTTGGAGATCACAGCAGCGTGGACTGCTTCCCACTCGGAGCAGAAGTGAAGAAGAAGAGAGCAGTAAGCGGCGTGCCGCTGACGCTGGAGGCCGAGGCATGTCGGGAGGCTGAAGGTGTGTGTGTCAAGGTTCAGAAAGGGGAGGAGGACAGTAACTCGGTGTGTTTGGCGTTTGAGGGGGCGTTACCGGAGAGAGTGGATGCAGATTATGTGTGTTACAGGGCGAGAGAGCGCCTCTCAGGTGTTTCTGTCAGGAACATGGACGTGAGGCTGCAGGATGAAGAGGAGGCTGCAGGATGAAGAGGAGGCAGGAGACGTGGGAAGGACGACTGTAACGTGGAGGAAGAGGAAGCTAAGCGTCTGCACTGCGAGGGGAAACCGCCGTACGGGATCAGCACAGAGCCCAGGAAGAATGAAGGAAGTGAAAGTGAATAAGATCAGAGCGGAAAAGGGAAAGTTACGCTGAAGCTGCGAACAGAATGCAGAGGAACGGTGAAATGGCGGCAGTGCAGAAGGAAAAGGAGCTGAGCATCAGCGAGGACAAGAAGCGATCTCTGGCATTCGTTGCCACGGTTATAAACTGTGCGGCTGAAATGAAGGGGACGTGGGAGAGGACTAAGATGGCGCTGGACGCTGCGAGAAGCTTCCTGAATGCTGTGGACGCATCTGGAGAGGATCCAGATCCAGATGTTGCTGAGGGCCGGGTCCGGGTTAGAGAACGGACTGTGGCACGGGACTGTAAACAGTTTAAACTGTGAAGCTGTTACAATCCGGCAGGTGGCGCAACCAGGGACGCCAACCGCCATAAAACGCAACAGAAGAAGAAGAAGAAGGCGGATGTTCCGGTTCCGGCGGATGTTGCGGCGCGGCGCTGCTGCCGTCTGGCGGAGCGGGAGGAGCGGCTGCAGGACCGACGCGGCTCGGTTCACATCCGGCCTCTGAAAATGTGTAAAGTCCAGATGCTGAGAGCGCTGGTGAAGCAGCGACTAACTGCGGCTGCTGAGGAGATATTTGGGCTGTTTGAAAGGACGATAGCAGAGTACGAGGAGGAGGTTGGCCGCAGACTGCTGGAGGTCCGCGTGAAGCCGGAAATAAACACAGACGGTTTGTAGGAGCTTTTTCTACTTTACTGTGACTCCGCTGATCCGAGTAAGGAGGGCCTTTAAACAAGCGGAGTGGACCGAGTCTGTCGTTTTCAGTCGTCAGTGACAGCTAGCTAACAGCTAGCTAACAGCCAGCTAACGTTCAGACCGAGGCCGGATGTTCTAGCAGTTGGGCCTTCAAAATAAAAGTCCAAAATGACAAATGGAAGCTCAACCGTTTTTTTTTTCCCTCGTTTTATTAATATTGTCAAAATAACTTCAAAAGAAAGTAGCAAATGTGTTCTCATCCAGTATGAGGAAAAATATCAAAGGCAAATAGATTATTGTCGTTAGAATCGGGCCTTCCTTAAAGGGGGGGGGCACGCGATTCTGGAGAAATCCAACACAACACGACAAATACCACGATACAGAGCGAACAGCGACACAGCAAGTACTGTAACTAACGTTAGCTAGGCTGTGGGTTAGCTTAGCTAGGTTGTGGGTTAGCAAGCTGTCGCTACAGCCGCCGCTGCTAAGCTAACAGCCAGAGAGGACGAGACGGTTTCCCAGAGCCAGCACAGCAGCTCCAGACAGCGACGCTCACAACTCTCCTGCTGCTACAGCTAACATCACAACAGCAGCAGATCCTGGCTAACTAGCGAGTCAGCTAAACGTCCGCGGGCAGGTCGTTTAACGTCACCAGTGCTGAGCACGAACACCGGAGGGTTTTTCAGCGCTCACGCCGAACGCACAGCTAGCGGACCGCGAGGAGATGTTCGCCGAATCTGACAAAAAGACGCGTGCTGGATTAGAATCGCCTTTAAATGTCTGACGTTTGAAAGATAACAGCAAACGGTTTATCTGCTTTTCAAAAGCGTTCCCATATTGTTATATTCATGTCATATTTCCATTTTTTTTTTGTACGTTGTTGTCAAACTCAGAGACGTAGTTCACCTGGAACTGAACAATCACGTATTAAAAGGAGTTCAGGCAGGACCATGTTGCTTTTACCCCGAAACCGTGACTATATTTTAACCTCGTGCACAGCGTTGATTGTCTTTTATGACTATTGATTTTATTCGGTATCAAATCTCTTTTTGTCTCTTTTTGAAAGAAAATCCTTTCTGCCCTTTTTTTTAATGTTCCTATTTCTTGCATCTGTCTTTTTAGGTATTTTTAAAAAAAAATCATTTGTAAAGCATATTGCATCGCATCTTTTTGTTTGAAATGTGTTATATACATACGAATTCACTCATGGGGCTCATGGGTATTGTAGTATTTAGAGCTGTCCACCAAACCAACGGACAAAACCTGATTATTATTATTTTTTTTTTAATGCGCCATTTAAAACTGGATGTAAACAACGAAGGGTTTAAAACATTAAACAAATCATCTGTTCATCGAATGTTTTATGAGGAAGAAAATGCATTCAGCAGTTTTCCGCCGTGCGAGCAGCGTGGGGATGTCAGCCGGTCGGGCTGTTGGCCGCTTTCATCCAGACGGAAGAATCTTGATAACTGTTGGATGGATTGCTTTGAAGGTTTGTACAGACGTTCATGGTTCCCAGACGATGAGTCCGACAGACGTTGGTCACTTTTCCTTCTCGTGGAACAGATATGCCTCCATTTTATCAAACGTAACAATCCGCGTGGAAACTCGACCCCCCACTTCTTTTTCTGAGTTTCTCTCTGGCACACTTAGTGAAGTGTAGGACTCTTGCAGCTGTAATAAATCTCAGCTGATGCTGCAGTATAGCATCATTGTAGATAAGAATGAGTATTAAGGTTTAATAATGGCTGCATGTCTGTGTTTCTCCTTTAACTTCAGATGTCTGCAAATTTATTGTGAGTAAAGAAGAGGTTCCCCCCGAGCAGCAGGACTGGAGCCCCAGTCTGGACCAGGACCCAGAGCCCCCACACATTAAAGAGGAGCAGGAGGAGCTCTGGACCAGTCAGGAGGGAGAGCAGCTTCGAGGGCTGGAGGAGGCCGATATCAGCAAGTTCCCATTCGCTCCTGTCCCTGTGAAGAGTGAAGAAGATGAAGAGAAACCTCAGTCCTCGCAGCTTCATCAAAGCCAAACTGAACAGATGGAAACAGGAGCTGATGGAGAGGACTGTGGAGGACCAGGACCAGCCAGGAACTCAGATCCAGATACACATTTACAACCTGACACTGATGACGAGACTGAAGACTCTTCTGAACCTGAGGGGAAAGTCAGTGATGATTGTAAGGAGACCGGAGACCCTCAGTCAGGTTTAAACTCTCTGAAAAATAACAATAGATGTAATACTGGTGAGAAACCATTTCGCTGCTCTGAGTGTGGTAAACTCTTCAGCCAAAACTCGAATCTGAAGACACACATGAGAATTCACACGGGAGAGAAACCGTTCGGCTGCTCACTTTGCGGTAAAAGATTTATACAAAAGGCTCACATGACACAACACATGGCACGTCACACGGGGGAGAAACTATTCAGCTGCAGCGTTTGTGACGAAAGATTCACTTGGCTTTATCAGCTCAAAAACCACAAGTGTGTCGGTCGTCGGGCCTCGCAGCTTCACCAAAGCCAAACTGAACAGATGGAAACAGGAGCTGGTGGAGAGGACTGTGGAGGACCAGGACCAGCCAGGAACTCAGATCCAGATACACATTTACAACCTGAGACTGAAGACAAGACAGAAGACTCTTCTGAACCAAAGACTGAAGTCCCTGTAAGCGATATTGACTTAAATAATGGCAAGAGACCGTTCAGTTGCTCCGAGTGTGGTAAAACGTTTGGCCGCAAGACGCATCTGCGGGAGCACCAGAGATGTCACACGGGAGAAAAGCCTTTCAGCTGTTCAATTTGCAAGAAATGTTTTTCATGGAGAAGACAGTTACAGAGACACACGAGAGTCCACACGGGGGAGAAAAGACTGAGCTGCAGTGTTTGTGACAAAATGTTCAGTTGGCCTTATCAGCTCCGAATCCACCAGTGTGTCGGTGAGTCCTCACAGCTTCATCAAAGACAAACACAACCTCAGTCAGGTTTAAACTCTCTAAAAGCTCGCGAAGTCCCCGTCAGCGACATGGGACGTAATAGTAAGAAACAGTTTCCCTGCTCTCGGTGTGGGAAAGTATTTGGCTACAAGGACTCTCTGCTGAGACACACGAGGTGTCACACAGGGGAGAAACCGTTTAGTTGCTCAGTTTGCGGGAGACGGTTTAGAGAGAGGGGAAATATGGGGCAGCACATGGTCGTCCACACCGGGGAGAAACCTTTCAGCTGCAGCGTTTGTGACCAAAGATTCAGCTGGCGTAAACAGCTCAAAAAACACAAGTGTGATGGTGAGAGCAGCTGCAGTAAATGAACTTTCCTGCTTTGAATTAGGTTGAATCCAAATCTCATCTCCACACCTTTTTTTTTTTTTTTTTGGACAACACGTTTATTAATTATTTTTACTGTAACATGTTGGACTTTTATTGAACCCTTATGAGACTTAAACTATTAAAATCAGCGAGGTGCGCCCAGTGACTGCAGAGTTTTGGAAATGTATCGCTAAAAAGCTCAGAAATGATAGAAATGAATATTCCACAGGATCCCAAAGTGTGGATCCTTGGAGACTTGAACCCACTGAAAACAAACTTCATTTTACTTGCCAGTACAGCTGGGGGAAATGCATTTTAGTAAACTTGAAATCTGACCTCCCTCCATCCCAAAGACACTGGATCAATGAACTAACATCGTACTGTACTCTGGAGAAGATCCGATGTAAGCAAAACACCCACAATGAAGATCTGCGCGGCCTTCATAAATGCCTTAGCTCGACTCAAATGTGATGCCTGATAATTGCTGTTTTAATTTCATCTCAAGTTAATTTTACTTTACATCCTAACATACTTTCAAACCCGAACTTTAATACTTTTTTATGATTCTGTGGTTAATACAAAGTGCAAAGAACCAAACCGAATACAGGGGTTCGGTGGGGGTGGGGTTGCTTGTCTTTGTTATTTTAAAGTAGTGTGCATTGTATGATTTTTGTTTTGTTTTGAGCATTACTGTTTTCTGTTTCCCCCCCTATCACTCTCTCCGGGAAATAAACGACGCCATGGTTCTGGATACTGATGGATTTATTGCCTTTCTCATTCTTTTCTCCGCTGTCACGTTCACCGTCAATTAAATCCACCGTCAAACTACAGCATGACGATGTAAAACATAAAACACATTCACATATATTGCAAAAAACACAATACAAAAACACTCGGGAAACACAAACATACTTCACACACCTCGCTGGCTGCATATCACCAAGAGGGAATGAGTTCTTGAAATACCCCGATCAAAATACAAAAATGAAAAACATCTTTTCTTCTTTGCAACTTTACAACTTTAAATTCACATGCAGAGATATTAACTTCTCACCAAAAGTCCGTTTTTTCCTGTTGCATCTTTCAAAAATGTCCGTGTGTAACGCATATGTACTTTAGTTCCTACTTAACATAAGCACTCAATATGCATGAATTAATTTAAACAAACATAACAAAAACATGTTAAAACGACAGAAATAATATGTGTGGGATTATAGAACATATTAATTGAAAGAAATATGTACGGCAGTTATACCCCCCCCCCCCTCCTATTTTGTTTGTATTTAGTTTTAATCAGTATTGTTGGAAAATGTTAAATACAGAACAACTCTGCTCTGCCTCTATTGTCACTAATAAAAAAAAATAATAATAATTACAAAAACAAAATCAGAAGTGTTCAAAGTTGAAGGGTCGTGCTTCCACCGAGTGGGGCGCCACCGCTCTCCCCATAGGAAGACAATGGCACAGCCGGCGCAGAGCGGTTTTACCGCTGATCATGTGTGGCGGCCTTAAGGCTTCAGCCGCCCGTCACTAGAAAACTCCCGCTTCATGTTTCTGTCACTGCGGCTCAGCGAGAAAACACGACGAACTGTGGAAGCGAACCGCCGGATTTGTCTAACTGGGACGGCAAAGGCCTCACGATAGCTTCATATAAAGTTTTGACTGCAGAACGAGGACGGTGGATTTCTCACATCTCTTACGCTGAGATCGCTTTAAGGCCGGTACAGCAGCCAATAACGTAAATGTAATGTAAACTTGTCCTTTTAAGTGATCACACGATTACTCTCTGTGTGCTCAGAGAGCCAGTCAGACACAAGGATTTACAATGGTTAGAGAGACACCGAATTGTGTAGGCGCAATCTATTCAATTTGGCCATCAAATTATCGAAGATAATCATAAATAATAACTTAATTATAAAGTCCTCGGGGCACCAGTCTTCTTAAAGAAGAGAAATTACAGCCAATCAGTTGACTGAGTCTCATATAATACACGAAACTATCAATTTTGAACTCGGATTAATGATTAAATTAATGACCATAACCAGAATTACCACCAGTAGCTAGTAGGTTGAAGGGTTTGGAGGTCAGCATGGAAGAGGCTGGCGGATGTGTGAGCTGTGTAGGATAAACGGTGCCAGGTTAGGAAGAGGATAGTTGCATGCAAGACCCCTGTGTCTTATGTGAACGTCGCTAGCATCAACTTAACATGCGGCTCCCAAAATACAGTGAAAACACATCACAACGATAAAACTCAATGAGCCGAATCAATACATTCACAAAGAAACACGGCCCTGTGCACTGTGAAGCTACGTAATGCCCAGTTACAGGTAGAGCGGGTATGTTAAGTCCGTAAAGGAGTCCGTTGGTGCTAAACTTTGCTGGAGAAACCTTACGCAGGCTCTCGCGGCGCTGTGGTAAAAGAGAGAGAGTTCGGTGCTTCTGCTCCGAGCAGATTACACGGCGGTAACAGCTGTTGCAGCAGCGCTGGAGACGAAGCCAGGAGGAAAGAGAGCTTTCAAAAATCTATATTGGTTTGTAGTCAATATTCTCCTAAAAAGGGGAAGGGGGGGGGGGTTAGTGTGGAATCAGGCCTCCACGAGCCTCCAGAACAGCTTCAGTGCTGCTGGCCAAAACAGTTACATATATAAATAAGTACACACAAGATAAGGCCCCAACAGATGACGTGCTCAGTGAATGTCTCAGGCAATGGGGGACAGAGGAAGACGTGCTGGAGGAGGGACCATCATGGGAGGACAAACCCCTACATGGGATGTACCACCGGAACATAACTGAAGTGGCTGATATCAAGAAGTCCTACCGATGGCTAGAGCGGGCTGGATTGAAGGACAGCACAGAGGCACTCATCATGGCTGCACAGGAGCAGGCCCTGAGCACCAGAGCAATAGAGGCCCAGATCTACCACACCAGACGAGACCCAAGGTGTAGGCTGTGCAAAGAGGCCCCTGAGACAATCCAGCACATAACTGCAGGGTGTAAGATGCTGGCAGGAAAAGCATACATGGAGCGCCATAACCAAGTGGCTGGCATAGTGTACAGGAACATCTGCACTGAGTATGGACTGGAAACCCCGAGGTCAAAGTGGGAAACACCTCCGAAGGTGGTAGAGAACGACCGAGCCAAGATCCTGTGGGACTTCCAGATCCAGACTGACAGAATGGCGATGGCGAACCAGCCTGACATCGTGGTGGTGGACAAACAGCAGAGGAAAGCCGTCGTGGTTGACGTGGCGATACCAAGCGACGGCAACATCAGGAGAAAGGAACATGAGAAACTAGAGAAGTACCAGGGGCTCGGAGAAAGCCTGGAAGGTGAAGGCGACAGCGGTGCCCGTGGTCATCGGAGCACTCGGGGCAGCGACCCCCAAACTGGAGGAGCGGCTACAGCAGATCCCTGGAAGACCACCAGACATCTCGGTCCAGAAGAGCGCAGTACTGGGAACAGCAAAGATACTGCGCAGAACCCTCAAGCTCCCAGGCCTCTGGTAGAGGACCCGAGCTCGAAGGACGAGACCGCCCGCGGAGGGTGAAGGACCAAGTTTATTTTTATATATATATATATATATATATATATATATATATATACAACCTTTTATTTAATCAGGTCATCTCACTGAGAGCTTGCTCAGCTCAAAAGTCTGAAAACCTTCCACAGGTGTGACACTGGCCTGAGGTCAGGTGACCGTAACGGCCGCAGCATTTTATTCACATCTTTCCCTCCTCACCAAACCGCTGATTCCTCTTTTATTCAGCTTTTGTCCTGTAATTTGTCTGTGTGTGACAGCGCGCGCCTGTCATCCACAGGGCCTTTATTTTGAAGCGTGACCCGGAAGTTGTCGCCCGCCCGCCACAGTGAGCGCGGAGCTACGTCACGCACCTTCGTACTTTCAATTAACGGAAGAAAAAGACGAAACGCGTCGGTGTCCAGTCGCTGCGCTGCGAGAGGAAGATGTCGAGACTCCAGAGTCTGAAGGTGTTTGTCAGCCAGCGGCTAACTGCGGCTGTCGAGGAGATATTCGGACATTTTGAGAGAACAATCACCGAGTATGAGGAGGAGCTGGACCGCCGCCATCGGAAAATGCTGGACGTGGTTTTAAAACCTGAAATAAAGCTGCGAAGAGCAGGTGTGTTTGCTCTCTTTCTCTCTCCTGCTGGAAACAGGTTCGCCGCTACTGTTAGCGGGGGGCCCCGTGCTAAGCTAACGTTAGCTAAACCGCCCGTTAGCCGCAGCTAGCTCGTGCTAAAGAGCAGCAGCTTCACGCGAGACGGCAGGCCGACTTCAAACGACCTGAACCCGGCTGCCGTTCACACGGAGCTCCGGACAAACCGGACGCCAGCGCGGTGTCCTGGAGGCTTTAGCTCCGTTAGCTAAGCTAAGCTAAGCTAAGCTAAGCTCGCAGTTTTATTTATTCACTGCGGTGACTAAACGTGATCAGGTGCGACGCAACGTCTCTGACGTAAATTCCACCTTTTTATTTGCTGACAGAGTCCGAGTTGTTTTTATCACCGAGGCCGTAGTCGTCGGTGCTGTTGCGGCGGATTTTGTATTTTACCGGAAAACGTTTTTGTTTCACGCCTTTTTGACAGTCGGTGGTGTTACGTTTGATGAGTCTCATCAGTGTCGCCAAGTCTCGCGAGACAAATAAGCAAACGCAGCTTTTAAAAACAAGCCCGATATTAATGCAGCCTGTTGATGCGAACAGGCTCAATAGAGCCTGAAACTTACTAACGTGAACATTTGTATCAGCTTTCCTGGTTACGCTTGTATTTCAGGGTGATGCTGACGTTATCCGGTAACGATTACAATTTAAATTGACAGATTGTTGATAACTCGCAAAGCGTGATGTAATCCGATTTCATTTAGAAAATAAAAAGCCTGTAACGATGCTGATTTATATTTAAAAAAAAAAAAAGGAAGAATCAAGTGCTCCATTTTTAAGGTTGTCAAAAGCATCGATGCTTTGATGCTTTTTCGATACCGCGTGTTTAAATTGATACGATCTCCGTTAATATTACATTCGATGGTATCGAAAGTACCGAAGCTATAAAAAGATAACCAATCTTTAGACGGCGGTCGGCGGGCCCCAGTTCGGAGAAGCAGACAGGACCAGCAGGGGAGCAACAAAACGTAAAAAAAAATCGCTATCGGTTTCAGTGTACGCTATATTTAGCATATTATCGCTGCTTTTTCCTTGCCGACGGGAAACTGAGGCCTTGCTGCCTCGACCCGCAGCAACTAACGTGTTAAAACACCAAAGTCACACAATAACGCAAACAAACTAACCGATCGAGGCAGCGGTGGACCAGCAACTCCTGTGTTCTGCGAGGTAAAATTACTGTTTTTGTCAATGGAGTCTGGTGGCTTTTGAAGAGAGCATATATGGATATATAACGGCTTCAGTTTCCTGTCGGAAAGGCTGTCTGACGGCAAGGTAAAGCTGCGATAATATTCTAAATATAGCGTACACTTAAACTGATATTGACCTTTTTGGCGAAAACACGTTTTGTTGCTGTCCATACCATCCATAACCGTCTATAAAAAAAACAAACAAACAAATAAATCAGAGTAGTCAATACTATTTGGTACAAATTAAATGCAAATCACCACCGATAATGGCTAGGATAAAATTAAAGATGTGTTTAAATTTAATTAGAAACAACCAACCTATAAACTACTGTATTAACAATATTGTTTAATTAATTTTCTGAGAGAAATTCATATTAAATCTGGCCTGTAACTAGGCAGTAACCACAATAAAACATTAACACTTCATTCAGATGTATCAGAAAAATATTATTACAATTGTTTGTTTCTGAAAAATATTTTATGTGACTCTATTTCTTGCTCATCCCGTGTCCCTTTCCTCTCAAACTGGGAGCATACTGGGACTGACCTCGTAGCTGTGTTCGTCTGAGCACAGTTTTCCCAGTGAGATCTGGGTCCTCACCTTGTCAGAGAGGCCGTGTGACGGGGATGTCAGGTGTGCGCGACTGCAGCTCGTCCAGGTGCTCGTCCTGACTGGCGCTCAGCCTCTCCGCTGTGGGAGCGGTCGCTGGTGTTTCCCTCCTCTCCGTCAGACACCGACCGGGTCTCTGAGCTGAAGGGTGGAGTAGGACTGGAAGCTGAGACGAGGTCTGCGAGGGAGCGGACGAAGAAGACAAAAAAATGTTGATGCTGTTTTCATCTAGTAGTTACCTTTTTTTTTTTTAAAGGCCGGTTCTCGCCTGGTTCGCTGTTTATGATGCGGTGAGTAGTCTGATTTCTTTCGTTGCACCACATGATGAAACGGCGTGAGAAGACGGGGAAGGTCGAGGCGGAAACTCCACTTCACTCTCAACCGCCCCCTCTTGCTCTTCAGGTGACTCATCGCCAACCGAGAGAAGCAGTTACAGCTGTCAGTCCATCATCTTTCACAGTTTCCTTAACACAAACGCCTGCTACAGACTCGCCGGGTGGGAGTGCGCCTCTTGTTCCCTCGGCTCAGACCTCTACTCTCCGTCTGAGGCTGGATCTTTGCTGGGAGCCCCGGCAGAAGATGGGGTTCCTTCCTGGGTGTTGAGCGGTGAGCAGTGGTGGGAGGACCTATCCACTCGTCTGATCACCTGATCGGGTCACCTAAAAAAAATAGATATTTTAAAACGTTTTAATTATGTTTACCTTCATAGGAGGTCATCGCTCTCCTCCCCTGCACCCTCCATCATCTCCCCTGTCTCCTCCCCGTCTCTGAAAACCCAAACATTGAAGCGCCGCAACACCTCCTGACCGAGGCTTCTCAGGCCGTAGCGAACGCACAGTACTCTGCTGAGCGTCTTCCGGCACTTTCTGCTCCGCAGTTTGGATTTCACACGGTCCTCAGGAGCATTGCGAGAAGGGACACTGCTGTCCTCGTAGGTCAGAACTTCGGCCCAGAACGGTTCTGCTAGACAGTTGTCACTTGTTTTCCACTCCTGGAAGTTGATTGCCTGAAACATCCAAGGCGCCAAGATCACCTGTGCGCATTTTCAGCGTGGATGCTGTGGTTTGTTCTGCGATAGAATCACTGATGGGCTGAACGATACCATGGATTTCGTATTGACATTTGCCGATAGCCTATTCTGCACCTGTCCCGGCATCTGTTCTTCACGTTTGTTTCAACAGTGCGGTCAGTCAGCACACACGGGAAGTTGACTGGATGATCAGGTAGTTGTGAATCGGATGGAGGGATGACGCTGGGTGTGATTTACTCTCGAGACCAGTGTTCGGGAAAATGACTGTAGGCGCTCCAGCATTTTCGATGCATTGCGAGTTTCGAGTTAGAACAGCTTGTTGACTCTAGGAAAGTCCGACTGATGGGACTAAGTTGGACCAGGTCTGTTCCAGTCTGGGTCAGTTGGTGTTGACAGTCTGCAGATACAATCATATAGTGTGTGATACGTAAAGAGTCTGAAGGCTTCGGAGCCAGTCACCAGGGTTGGGTACCGTTTACATTTGAACCGGTACCACTACCTGGAATTTGGTACCGGTAAGTTTAGTCGGTAGGTTAGACATGTTGCCCCGGCCAGCGTATGCAGTGAGTGTTTTCTGCCTTGAGTTTTGAAAAGTGTAACAACACTTGCGACCGCTTCCAGCTCGCCGTTGCCCCGACTCGGCAGCAACTTTTTACACAGAGATCCCGCAATACACCAAACGGCGCCGGCGTAATGCCTCCCAGCGTGGGATTCAGACAGCGGAAAGATGTCAACGTCAACGTGGCGGAGCTGATCGTCATAGCGACGCTGTTCCAGCAGCTGGGGAAACAACGGGAGCTTTGCTTTGGTGCTGAAAAGATGCACAGAGTCACTGCTCAGCTCGCATTCGCCGTCGCTCTTTCTTGTTCTACGCACCTGTGACTTCAACGAGCAGCAGGGGAGACGTAGTCTCGCTCTCTCTGTACTTTACTCTCTCACCCAGATGTGCTACAGGTACCGAAATCTGGCACCGATTTTGATTTAATGTGAATCGGTACTCTGTAGTACCGACATCATTTCGTCTGTACAGAGTTTGGCACCCAGTAGCACTGTCAAAATCGGCCAAAAATGACGTTCAATTATTCGTTGTAAAAGAAAAACCACATGGGCATTATGTCCATAAGATGGCAAACCATCTTATGGACGAGAGACGTTGTAGGAATATTTGTTTCAACATTAACATGTCTTTTAAAAGGTCTTCGTACCAACGCATTACAAAATAAACGGACGCTCATTTGGGTGCATATGTTCGAGATGTGCCCTCGGATTGCTAGGGCTGCAGTGGTAGGCTAACTGTTTGCTTACACAGCTCCGATACAACTTTATCACAAGGTTCCACAATTTTGCCGTCTACTGACCAAAATCCGAATCTCAATCAGACGCCGGGTCTGGTTTTTACAGAAGTTCTTCGGATGTATAAAACCTGTTAAAGCCCCCGGGTCGCCCGCTTGAGCTACTTCTAAGCTGCTTAGATCGTGCATACAAACGTACATGTCTAAACTTTTATCAATATGGACATGCTACACATCGTTAGATCAGATACATTCTCCACAATTCAATCGTTCCGTTCATTTTACGGAAACCATGAGCACCTAAGTATAGTTCATTCAGATTTACCGGCATGGTAAGCAAGAGAGACAAAAGAAAAGCGTCGCCTCCCTAACGATACCTTTTGAAGCGGCCAGAAAGTCCGAATGCGTGTCCATTCTCGATTGTTTACATTCTGTTAGTCGTAAAGGTCCACCGATCAAAAGAACCAAAACGGCTTTTCATCAAAATTAATCCAAGTTGAAATAACTACGGTAACCTTCAGCTTTCATCCCTTCAGGTGGGCTGCCGGTGAAGTTTTACGGTTTTTCCAAACGGCGCTTTTTAGATTGCTTGGAGTGCAAATGACTCTCTCTGTGGCCGAGTTGGGTTGTGAGCTCTCTGCCATCATTACCACACGGTTGTTGTCGAACGATTCGCTCGTTTCAGCTTGACCTACATTTCATTATCAATCAGTGAAAGTGACGCTGGGCGACTCCTGTCCGTCATGCATGCAGTGCAACGCGAGAACCCGCGAGGCAAACGGCCGTAAACCTGTAAACAAACCGCTTTACCTGAAGTTAGTTTCGTTCAGTCGGCTCCAGTTCCCCCTGTGGGCTCTACAGTCCCGCACGCCTCCATCCAGCATCTCACCAAACTCAGCTTTTTTCCTCCTTTTTTTTTTTTTCAGCACAAATGTAGCTACAAATAAACAAGCTGCTGGTTGGCGTCCATGTTTGTTTTGGTACAAGATCACGTGACCGTTGGCGTTCTCATGGGATTTGCGGAGTCGCCTACCTGCAGAGCTCCGGTGGTTCCTGAGCAGCGGTTCAGCGTGTTGTCTGGTGGATTTACTCAGGTTTCTGCTCCTTCCTGTCAAACACTAAAACATCTTTGTAGCTTTCAGTCTTCAGCTTTGTCCTAAACTTTAACCGCTAAGCTCTCAGCATGCTTCCTGCAGATACCTGTGCGCTCGTCTGCAGGTGTGTGCGTTCTGCATACTCGCACGCTGTGCTCCTGTGGACAAATCTACAGCAAGCACACCAGCAGTGATGCCATAAATATTGTGATTGGTGGGCCGTGCACATAATTGGGTGGCGCAATGATAACTTATATCTAAAAGTCTGTTCTGTCCTATCAACTCATAAATGAAATAACACCATTAAGGTTTTATTGTATGCATATATTGTATTTTCATTTTGTAGGCAGGAAATAGACGTGTGTGTGTGTGTGTGTGTGTGTGTGTATATAACAGTGTAGCAGGTAACGTGAGTTCTTAACAAAGTGCTCCATAAACAGAAACTCCAGAACGGCACTGATCAGATCTGTAAAGGCAGCGATGTTAACTCACGTACAGCAGCTTATAAAACAACTGTGACGGAAGCAAAGCAATGCACTGTTGTGGACGGGGGACACCAACAAAACGAGTTTTAGCCAAAAAGGTCTATCAGTTTAAGTGTACGCTATATTTAGAATATTACCGCAGCTTTACCTTGCCGTCAGACAGCCTTTCCGACAGGAAACTGAAGCCGTTATATATCCATATATGCTCTCTTCAAAAGCCACCAGACTCCATTGACAAAAACAGTAATTTTACCTCGCAGAACACGGGAGTTGCTGGTCCACCGCTGCCTCGATCGGTTAGTTTGTTTGCGTTATTGTGTGACTTTGGTGTTTTAACACGTTAGTTGCTGCGGGTCGAGGCAGCAAGGCCTCAGTTTCCCATCGGCAAGGAAAAAGCAGCGATAATATGCTAAATATAGCGTACACTGAAACCGATAGCGATTGTGTTTTTTTTTGTTTTTTTTTTGTTTTTAGGTGGATAAAATACGTTTTGTTGCTTCCCTTCCACAGCAGTGCATTACTTAGCTTCTCTGCAGCTCCAAACGTTTTAATCACGTGGTATCGATACTTTTGACAACTGTAATATCCACCGGGGCAAAGTTATGTTTTCATTTAGTGTTTCTCACCGAAACACATTATATGTCGTGTAGCTACATTCGGACATGCACATTGTTATATATATATCTGTAATACTTCAACACGACTGAGGTCCGAACTGAACGTGTCACATTTAACATAAAGGCAGCAGCAGCGCAAGGTTACATACATGTCTTGTTCCACCTTCTAAGGAGCACTGTATTCAATTTGTATTGTAATTTGTGTTTAGGTCAATTTTATTTATATAACCCAAAATCACAAATGACAAATTTACTTGCAAGACAATAAAAAGACAATAAAATCAGTTTAATAAACCAGCAGATTACAAAAGATCAATCTTTATGCAGATGACGTATTTGTGTTAATAATAAAAAAAACTGCATCATCTTAAAAAAAAAATCATCACCCTCTATTAATCATTCTCCAAAATCTCCACTTACTCCCCTGCCTGACCTAAATCCACTATCCTCCCAGTATGTATCAGCAACTGGGATGCGACAGCCGACACAAACGCACACACACACCACCCATCACACTGCTCACATCAGGGTTTTCCACAATATGTGAGTCTGTATTTCATTATTCTCCACAGACGTCCAGCAGCTGTCGCTGAGTACAGAAGAGGTTCCCCCTGAGCAGCAGGAGTGGAGCCCCAGTCTGGACCAGGACCCAGAGCCCCCACACATTAAAGAGGAGCAGGAGGAGCTCTGGATCAGTCAGGAGGGAGAGCAGCTTCGAGGGCTGGAGGAGGCCGATATCACCGAGTTCACATTCGCTCCTGTCCCTGTGAAGAGTGAAGAAGATGAAGAGAAACCTCAGTCCTCACAGCTTCATCAAAGCCAAACTGAACAGATGGAAACAGGAGCTGATGGAGAGGACTGTGGAGGACCAGGACCAGCCAGGAACTCAGATCCAGATACGCATTTACAACCTGAGACTGATGACAAGACTTCGCTCTCTGCTGAATCCGAGACTGAAATCAGTGATGATGGTTGGAAGGAGACGAGAGACCCTCAGTCAGGTTTAAACTCTCTGAAAAATAACGAAGTCCCTGTAAGTGATGTCAAATGTAATGCTGTCAAAAAGTCATTCATCTGTTGTGAATGTGGTAGAAAATTTGGTCGCAAGGACAGTCTGCGGAGACACATGAGGTTTCACACGGGAGAGAAACCATATAGTTGCTCAGTTTGTGGTAAAAGATTTTCTCAGAGGCCAAACTTAATTCGTCACATGAGGTGTCACTCTGGAGAAAAACCTTTCAGCTGCTCATTTTGTGACACAAGTTTTGCTGTGCGTAGCGCTTTGGTAAATCACATGAGAATCCACACTGGGGAGAAACCATTTAGTTGCTTATACTGTGACAAAAGTTTTACACAAAAGGGAGGTCTGAAGAAACACATGACAGTCCACACGGGAGAGAAACCATACAGCTGCCCGGTGTGTGATAAAAGTTTTTCTCAAAAGGCGAATCTGACATACCACTTCTCAGTGCACACAGGGCAGAAACAGTTCAGCTGCAGTGTTTGTGACAAAGATTCACTTGGCAGTCGCAGGTCAAGAGTCACAAGTGTGTCGGCGAGAGCAGCAGCGGTAACTGAAGCTGATTCATCTGTAATAAACACTGAAGCAACTGAGAAGCTTTCTGCTTTGAATTTCTTACTTCCCGCCTCAAAGTGTTCCGTTAGTTGAGGTACGAGCAACATGGAACAATTTGGAATATGAATATTAAGACAGGGAGGTCTAGTAATACTTGAGACTGATTTCACTGCACACGGCAGTTTCATGAGCTAAGATTAAAAACGCTGAGAGTAAATAAATAAAACTTTATAGAGCACTTATCAAAACAAAGTGCTTCACAACATGAGAAATAAAACACCACAGTGAATGACGAAATATAAAGAAATAAAATACACAAAAGCAGTAAAATAAGCAGTTCAGGTAAAATCAGGATCTGCTTTCAGATAAAAATGTGTTTTGAGACGAGACTTAAACGAAGACTCTGACTCAGACGGCCTGATGTCTTCGGGCAGGTTGTTCCAGAGCCTCGGGGCCCTGATGGCCAAAGCTCTGTCCCCCTTAGTTTCCATCCTGGACTCAGGAACAGACAGGAGACCCCTGCCCGAAGATCTCAGACTACGTGAAGGTTCATAAGGGATTACAAGGTCTAAAATATAATCTGGAGCCATGAAGAGCCTTAAAAGTAATCAACAAGATCTTAAAATCGATCCTGAAACCAACAGGGAGCCGATGTAAAGAGGCTGAACCAGGTGTGACGTGGTCGCAGCTCTGGGTCCTGGTTTACAGCCGAGCAGCTGAGTCCTGTACAGTCTGCAGTCTGTCAGAGTTTTTAGATTAAGACGAGTGAACAGGCCGTTACAGTAATCGAGGCGTGAGGAGATAAAAGCACGTACAACAGTTTCTGCATCACTAAGATTTATAATAGATCAGATTTTTGTTTCTGAGGTGATAGAAACATGATTGGACGAGCTCAGTGACACGTTGCTCAAAACATTAACTGCTATCAAACAGGACACCGAGGTTTCCTGCAACAGGCTCGATATGTTGCGACAGGTCACCAGCAGATGGCAGTATTTGTTTAGTGATGTGTTGGAGCCCAATAACAAGGATTTCAGTTTTATTTGAGTTGAGATGAAGAAAATGTATCGACATCCAGTGTTTTATGTCAGACAGGAAGTCCTGCAGAGAGCTCAGCGTACTGAGGTCAGTGGGCTCGACAGGGAGGTACAACTGTGTGTCATCCGCATAACAATGAAATTAAACCACCCAAAGGAAGCGTGTATAAGGAGAACAGCATTGGTCCCAGAATTGAACCTTGAGGCACACCGTACTTGATATGGGAGACGGATGACATGAAGTTATTAATGCTGACACAGAATTTCCTATTGGACAGATAAGATGTGAACCAGTCTAGTGCAGAGCCAGATTCGCCCCCCCAGTGCCTCAGTCTGTCTAAAAGATGATGATGATCAATAGAGTCAAAGGCAGCACTTAAGTCCAGCAGCACAAGAACTGAACACATGCCTGCGTCTGCATTCATTAAAAGGTCATTAGTGACTTTGAGAAGGGCTGTCTCAGTGCTGTGGTGCTGACGAAGCCAGACTGGAACTTTTCAAAGGTATTATTGTTTTCCACAGCAGCAAGAAGCTGCTTAGACACAAGTTTTTGCGAGAATCTTGAAATAAAAGGCAGTTTGGAGATCGGGCGATAGTTATCCAGGAGGGTGGGATCAAGCCCGGGTTTTTTTAGGACTGGCTGGACGCAAGCAGTTTTAAAGAAGTCTGGGACGCAGCCAGTAGACAGCGAGCTGCTACAAATAATTAGCAAAAAGGGTGCAATACAACCCATAACGTCCAATAAAAACCTAGTTGGGATTTTGTCCAGAGTTCAGGCAGAGTAACAGCAGAAAAATTGCTCAAAGAATCCCTGAGCGGGTGATCCACATGTAAAAAGGCCGGGTTGGGGGTGATATCAGTGTCAGTACTATAGGGGTTTATAGTACTATGTTAGTGATGTTTTGACATGTGAGTGGAAATGTATTCGGGCACTGAGAGTTGATATTTATGGAAAATAAATGTTCGTTGAGAAATAAGTTTTGACTCCTTGTTTTCTGTTTGTCAGATTTGACCAGGAACCCATAGGACATCTTTACGTTTCAAAATTAGCATCACGGCTAAAAGCTGATACATCCCAGTTATATTAAATCGGCATAATGTTTGCCAGACTGTACTATGGCTAGTGTTACGCAATAATATACGGTGATCCTTAAAAAGAAGTGTAGTTTTCATGCGCTGCAAATGATAAAATACAAAAAAACGTACTTAGGTTGTGAAAGTGATTTGGGGTTTAATTATTTAATATATCTTTATGAAAGTAAAGAAGTAAAATTATGCATAAACAATCCTTTATTTTGAATGATTGACATTCAGTAAGCAATGGCATAACAATACAATACAAACAACTTTATTAATCCCTCGAGGGGCAATTTGTTTGGAGCAGCTTGTTGTACACAAATCCCAGAAACATACAAACAAACAAACAAACAAACAAATGATCCAAGGGAGCTAAAAGTGGAATATAATCTATAGAAAGTATTGATCAGTAAACCTGATACTTGAACTGTGAGCGACGTCCTCGTGTTTTAAAGTGGATCTCTGAGTTTTTTTCCTTCTGCTGCATTTTCACATCTGCTCAGTGTGAAATCTGAAATGTTGTTGCTAATCTGATAGATGCTAACATGCTAACGCCAACATATAGGCCTGTTTGTGATGTCAGCTGCAGGTCGGTGCTGCTGTTCTCTCTACAGACACGTCTGTTAGCCTGTACGTGTCCACATGCAGTCAGACTGTCCCGTCAGAGCAGCCGAACCAGCGGTCAGCAGCTCCTGTCTGCAGTGGACCCGTGGACGGACAGACGGCCGTCTCTGGATCACTGCGAGACTGAAGGAAACTTAGAAACAGCAGGATTCTCAGGCAGGTTCTGCAGCCGCTTTCTTCTCTGGCGTCTCAGCTGGTTCCTGGAGGTTTATTCTGGACGGACGTCAGAGACGACGACGTCCTCTGGAAGTGTGAGTCTCGCTGAACGATTCGATGTGAGTTTCATGTCTGTGAGTTCAGATCTGACGGAGTTGCGACTCTGAGAACGAGGATCTTTGACTCGGATCCACCTCCTGCAGTATCTTTGCCTCCCCTTCAGCTCTCCGGCGCCCCCAGAGGAGGCTTTAGTCCTTCTCTTCTGTCAGACACACGGCCGCTCTGATGGTTCATTACTGTTGGATGTGAGCGACAGAGAAAAGCAGGAATTTGCTTTTAAACATGCTTTACTAGACGCCATCTTGTTTATGGAAAGCCGACGAGGATGACTACAACGTCAGTGTGTGTCTGTTTCCGCCGGTGAAATGTGAGGAAATAAAGATGGGGGTTTCCCCCCCCCCCACACACTTTATTGAATCCAGAAGTTCAAACAGGCATCTGTAGAAAATATTAGTTCATTACAATACAACTGACAACATGACTGCCACAAATACTGATAAAAGCAAATAATTTTAAAAATAATCAAAATAAATCTCACGGCGTGAGAGAAGGGATCACTTGAACACAATTCTAGGGAGTCAAGTAGTTTTAATGAATTCTTACAGTTAATATATCTCAGGGAGTTTAAAAAGACGGTCGGTTCGTTTTTAAATGCTTCAAAAACAGGAGCTCTACATTTGTGTAAGTAATATTTTGCCAGCAGAATCAGACGTTCAACCTTTTTGTCCTGTAGAGAAATTTCAAAAACTACTGTTACTGTATTGGAAAGCTGAGATGTTGCTTTTAGAGCGCTGTTCAACTTTGGTATTCAATAAAGTGAGGCGAAAGAAGTTAATAAAAAAGAGAAAACACAACTTTATTACCTTATTTCACCGCCGTAAACAGACGCACTCTGGCGTTGTAGTCGCCGTACAGGATGACGTTCAAATCCGTCAGCACACGTGTGCGGCGTTTATAAACATACGTATATAAAACTGTATCAACACGTATAAACAGGGTGGCCGCGGGTCCTTAAAAACCTTAAACCTGTCATGCTCATTTTCAGCTCTGTATTTTTATTCTGGGACTCGAGTCGCTTTGCGTTATTCACAGTTAAAAACCCGTATTCATCTTCTACCGGCCCTCAGGTCGTCCTCTGCCTGAAACTAGCCGTTTTAGCTCCTGTCTCTTTAAGGACAAATATATATCTTTCACACTAATAAACGTATTTGGACAAATGTTCAACTCAAACAGTTAGCGTCATTTTATAATACCGAACTGACGCTATGTGTATTTTAGTCAGAAGACTGCGCCTATATTTTCACATTTGGTGTTTATTTTTATTGCAAAATTGGTCTTAAATTTAACTTGTAGACACCCTGACGAAACATCGGCTGGCAGAGAAACGGAGACGAATAATGACCTCATCGACCTTTCCACGATCACTTTGTTTACCTTCAAACTAAAAATCCAAAAGCTTTGCAACCTGTGAAGATGGAGACACCCTGTGTCGCCTGAAACACCCGCAGCAGTAAAATGAATCCAGAAACATCAGATATAATAAAACACTGACAGGAAGCGCTTTACTGCACAGGGACGACTTTTACTGTCAGACGTTAAGTACATTTAGCAAACCAGATATAACATGTTAGTCAGTGAGCTTTAGAGATGCTGGTAGGTGGATTTTATTTTACTTTGGACAGACAGGCTAGCTGTTTCCCTCTGTTTCCAGTCTTTATGCTAAGCTAGGCTAGCCACGTCCCGGCTCCAGCTCTGCAACTAACACGCAGACGTGAGATTAATAACCATCTTCTCATCTCACTCTCAGAAAGAAAGCAAATGTTTATTTCCCAAAATGCTAAAAAATACTCCTTTAAGAAACAAAAAGTGAACAAGAGTTAAAATAAGAAGTAACAATGTGTTACAGTGAAACTGTGCCATATTGTTCGGTCCACTTTAAGACATCTTCAGTGTTTCTGGTCGAATCTGATCAACAGAAAACAGGAAATAAAAAACGATTTCTCAATGATCGTGTTATAGATTCTTACACGTCCATGTTGTTCTCGCACTCCGAGGCGGGCAGTAAGAAAGTTTCTCAGTTGCTTTAATGTTTAATTTCCGCTCCACGGCTTCATTTATTGCCGCCGCTCTCGCAAACACACTCGTGTCTTTTAAACTGAGACTGCCAAGTGAAGCTTTTGTCACAAACGCTGCAGCTGAACGGTTTCTCCCCAGTGTGAGCCGCCGTGTGTCGCGTCAGATGTCCCTTTCGTGAGAATCTCTTACCGCAAACTGAACACGTAAAAGGTTTGAGCCCCGTGTGGGTTCTCGTGTGCTGAACCAAAGTGTGACGCTGAGTGAAACTCGTGTTACAGACTGAGCAGGAAAAAGGTTTTTCTCCCGTGTGGATTCTGAAGTGTGCAACCAAATCTGAGCGCTGCCTGAATCTCTTACTGCAGAGTGAGCAGCTGAACGGTTTCTCCCCGGTGTGAACTCTCATGTGCTTATCCAATGACCAACCGTGGCTGAAACTCGCGTTACAAACGGAACAGCTGAAAGGTTTTTCTCCCGAATGACATCTCATGTGAGCAACCAAGTGCTCCCTCCGATTGAAACTTTTATTGCAAAATGAGCAGCTGAACGGTTTCTCCCCGGTGTGAACTCTCAGGTGCCGCTTCAGATTCGTCTTGTGGCCGAATGTTTTGCCGCATTCGGAGCAGATAAAAGATTCCTTGTCGGTGTTACTTAGATTGTTTATAACAGAGTTTAGACCTGACCGACGTTCTCTGGTCTCCTCCCAACCGTCATCACTGTCTTCAGTCTCATCAGTGTCAGGTTGTAAATGCGTATCTGGATCTGAGTTCCTGGCTGGTCCTGGTCCTCCACAGTCCTCTCCATCAGCTCCTGTTTCCATCTGTTCAGTTTGGCTTTGATGAAGCTGTGAGGACTGAGGTTTCTCTTCATCTTCTTCACTCTTCACAGGGACAGGAGCGAATGGGAACTCGGTGATATCGGCCTCCTCCAGCCCTCGAAGCTGCTCTCCCTCCTGACTGGTCCAGAGCTCCTCCTGCTCCTCTTTAATGTGTGGGGGCTCTGGGTCCTGGTCCAGACTGGGGCTCCAGTCCTGCTGCTCGGGGGGAACCTCTTCTTCTCTACTCAGCGACAGCTGCTGGACGTCTGCAGGACACACTGAAAGACAGAAACACATTGAGGAACTTTAGATGTGACTTTCCCAGTTCACTTCCGGCAGGCGCCTCAGGGGCCTCCGGACCAGGACCAGCAGACTGAGAAACAGCTTTTTCCCCAGAGCTCGCTCATCTGTCCCCTCATACACCTGAACTTAAATGCTGCTATATTGTTTTTGCTGCATGCACCACATGTTCATTTGCTATTTATTTATACATATACATATACTGATTATTGCACTGCTGTTCTGCCCGGTCCAGTCCAGATCCATCAGTATACTTCTGTTTATAGTAACGCCATCTGTATATAATGTGCAGAGCACCACTTGTGAAACATTTTCATAATCCTGCTCTGCTTATTGCTCTTCTGGTTCGACCCGAACTGCGTTTCGTTTGCCTCGTACTCGTACATGTGTAACGACAATAAAGTCGAATCGAATCTAAATGCCAAAGAATGAAATCAGCTGCTATTTATTATTCATGGCCACCTTTGTCCACATACATTTAGCATTTAAGGAAACCTCATCAAAAATGTTTATGTTGTGTGTTTTTTCTGTTTGTGGGGAATTTTTATGTATTATATGACAGGAAATGGAGGAGGGGGGGGGGGCGGTCTCAGGGGCCTACTGTGTTCAAAATGCAAATATAAACTTCGACCTCAGCCTAAAAAAAAAAATCGAGCGTCAGATGGGCTATAAAAAATAAAACAATTATGCTAATGTCTACGAAGGACTTTGTCTTGAAATCACCATAAAATGATTCATGAATTTATTACATCTGCAGCAAAACCCAGATCTTTCTCATCTTCAGACTCCACACAGCTCCCTCTGGAGACACTAAAGGCTTTATGCTACTTTATTAAATATGCAGTGGAACTCCCCAACACCTGGAAACACCTGGAAACACCTGGAAAGGACTGAAATCACTCTGGATACTTTTATTGTGAAATCCGGATATAGTCCGGATGCGCACTTAGCTTCAGTCTGTTCTTCTCGTCAGCGTTAACGCTAATGATGCTAATAGCTCATAGTGTCTTTTATCGCTGTGAGAGGCCGTTTACGGTAACAGCTGTTTGTTGAACGCGAGAAAAGAAGCGAAATAAAGTCACAAACGGAAACGTTTAACCGTTTCGGCGCCGTTAAAGTTACCGTAAAGCTGAGAATACGGCCGCCCTCTCGTTAGTCGCTGCTTCACCAGCGCTCTCAGCATCTGGACTTCAGACATTTTCACACAATGACGCCAACTTTTCCTCCACAAACTCCGTCAGAAACGCTGTTTGCTCTCCGTCAAACGGCCGCTCTGACCGGCGCTGCTGCAGCTAGCATGCTAAGCTAACTCCCGTCCCCGGCGCTGTGGCGGCAGCTAGCATGCTAAGCTAACTCCCGTAGCTCTGTAGGCTACCGGGAGATGAGCCAGAGGTGAAACCTTCAGCGCAGAGTCCGTTCAGACGGGTTTATCCGGACACACGGAGGCTCTTCCTCAACACAACAACGGGGCTCGAGCGACGAAGCTAAACACAGCGGACGCCATTTTGCTCAAATAGTGTGAAGTTAGCAACAATGAAGAAGCTTCCGGGGAAGTTACTGAGCTTCAAAATAAAAGTCCAGAAAGGTTTTTTTTTTTTTTTTTTTTTATATTTATTTCCAAACCATACAGGCTTATTAAACATTCAATATTTCAGGTAGAGCAGGTCGAACAATTGAACAGAAATGAAACCAAGAAGAAAGAAAGCCGTAATTACAGAGTCTCAGGGTTCAAAGGAAGAGCTTCCAGATTATCACACGGCCGGAGTGCGTTCTCAGATTTACAGACGCTCAAAGACTCTTTGAAAGACGACACATCGTGAATAAAAACATTAAATAAAGGTTTTAAAAGTCCAGAAATGTTACTGAAATTACAGGCTCACTGAGAACAACATGCAGACGATTAATGATTAAAATACACTTTTTAAAGAACAACATGAAGGTTCATTCCTGAACTTGGAAACAGGAGCTTGAACATTTCTCAACACATGGTCCAAATAATTTGATGTTCTCTGAAGCTTTCGACCACATCCTGGGATTTTGGCAAATTATGAGAAAAAAAATCTAGAATTTATAATTATAATTATTTAAAAGTCGCCGCGAGCCGCTCAGTCTTTAGTTTACCGGGGGAACCGGGGGGATCTCAACGTTACAATGTAAGTTTCCGGTTCAGGTTATTGATGACCATTTAAAGTTTCTATAATACGAAGGGAAAAAGAGAGGAGGTTTTATTTTGACGTGCGAGAGGAAGTGACACCCGGAAGTGATTTTCTTTACTGCGGGTGACTGTTTTTGCAAAATGGCGTCCGCTGTGTTTAGCTTCGTCGCTCGAGCCCCGTTGTTGTGTTGAGGAAGAGCCTCTGTGTGTCCGGATAAACCCGTCTGACCGGACTCTGCGCTGAAGGTTTCACCTCTGGCTCATCTCCCGGTAGCCTACAGAGCTACGGGAGTTAGCTTAGCATGCTAGCTGCCGCCACAGCGCCGGGGACGGGAGTTAGCTTAGCATGCTAGCTGCAGCAGCGCCGGTCAGAGCGGCCGTTTGACGGAGAGCAAACAGCGTTTCTGACGGAGTTTGTGGAGGAAAAGTTGGCGTCATTGTGTGAAAATGTGTAAAGTCCAGATGCTGAGAGCGCTGGTGAAGCAGCGACTAACTGCGGCTGCTGAGGAGATATTTGGGCTGTTTGAAAGGACGATAGCAGAGTACGAGGAGGAGCTTCGTCGTTCAAAAGAGGAGAACGAGCGACAGCGGGAGCTGCTGGCCGCTGTTTTCCAGCCTCAGCTTCGGCTGCACAGAGCAGGTCTGTCCGCTTCACTTCTCCTTCTCTCGCGGCCGTATTCTCAGCTTTACGGTAACTTAACGGCGCCGAAACGGTTAAACGTTTCCGTTTGTGACTTTATTTCGCTTCTTTTCTCGCGTTCAACAAACAGCTGTTACCGTAAACAGCCTCTCACGCTGTTTACTGACTGTTGCAAACTATTAGCGTCGTTACTGACGTCACTGTGACGTATTCGGCCTCGTTTTAACCTCAGCGGAAACATGGTGTATACTACATCCGGATTTCAAAATAAAAGTAACCCGGTTTCAGAATCAGAAATCCTTTATTGATCCCCGAAGGGAAACTCTTTGTTCCAGCAGCTCGCCTTTACGTCAGTGCACACAGGAGGAAGTACTAGCAAACAATATGATACACTATAAAACTATAAAACAGGTCAGAAAATAAATTAAGTACCAAGTGGGTATAAGTATAAAATAAAATAAGTGTGAAGTACCAAGTGGGTTTACCACTTTAAACACGGTCTAATAATACAATGTAATAATATAAGTAATAAGTAGTATTGCAGCAGCAGTAATGGAGGTATGAATGATAAATAGGAAAAAAAACAACTAAATATTGCACAGTTATTCAAGTATTGCAGAGATGTTAATGATCAGTGTCCAGTTTAGTGACTTCGGGTCAAACAGACTGACACTTAGAGGGAGGAGTTAAAGAGTCTGATGGCCACAGGCAGGAGTGACTTCCTGTGGCGCTCTGTGGTGCATTGTGGGGGGATGAGTCTTCCGCTGAAGGCGCTCCTTTGCTTGACCAGCACGTCATGGAGCGGGTGGGAGACGCTGTCCAAGATGGCGTGTAGTTTACCCAGCATCCTCCTCTCTGACACCACCGCCAGAGAGTCCAGCTCCGCCCCCACGATGCCACCGGCCTTACGGATCAGTTTGTTGAGTCTGTTAGCGTCTGCTGCCCTCAGCCTGCTGCCCCAGCATGCAACAGCATACAGGACAGCACTGGCCGGCAGATGTTGAAGGACCTCAGCCTCCTCAGGAAACAGAGGCGGCTCTGGCCCTTCCTGTAAACAGCCTGAGTGTTCTTGGCCCAGTCCAGTTTATTGTCCATGTGGACTCCCAGGTACATGTAGTCCTCCACCATGTCCACACTGACCCCCTGGATGGAAACCGGGGTCACTGGTGTCTTGGCCCTCCGTAGATCCACAACCAGCCCCTTAGACTTTGTCGCACTGAGCTGCAGATGGTTCTGCTCACACCATGAGACAAAGTTCCCCACCACAGCCCTGTACTCAGACTCATCACCACCGCTGATACATCCCACCACAGCAGAGTCATCAGAAACCTTCTGAAGGTGGCAGGACTCTGTGTGGTGGCTGAAGTCCGTGGTGTAGATGGGGAAGAGGAAGGGAGAGAGGACAGTCTCCTGAGGGGCCCCAGTGTTGCTGACCACGCTGTCCGACACACAGTGCTGCAGGCGCATGTGCTGTGGTCTGCCAGTCAGGTAGTCCACAATCCAGGACACGAGGGGGGCATCCACCTGCATCGCTGCCAGCTTCTCCCCCAGAAGCCATCGGGGCCTGCAGCCTTGTTTGAGTGGAGTTTCATCAGCTGTCCTCTCACCTGGTCAGCAGTCAGGCACACAGCAGAGGTTACAGGTGGGGGAGGGGGGAGTCGTCGGTCTGGAGAGGGCCGTTAGCCTGATGGGGAGGGGGGAGCAGAGTACTCAGAGGAGCTCGAGGGCCGACAGCAGCTGAGTTCAGAATCAGAATCAGAAATACTTTATTGATCCTGAAGGGAAACTCTTTGTTACAGCAGCTCGTCTTTACGTCAGTGCACACAGGAGAAAGTACTAGAAAAAAATAAACTCTATAAAACAGGTCAGAAATAAGTTAAGTATCCTGTCGGTATAAGTGTAAGATAAACTAAGTGTCGAGGACCAAGTGGGTTTACTGGTCGGTGATGAAAGTACAGTCTAAATACAATGTAACTCCTTATGTAATAAATAATATTAATAAGCGGAGGTGCATGTGCTGTCGAAGAGTAATTGAGGTATGTAGTTTCAGTAGCAATAAATAAGAAAAAAAACTAACAAGGGGAAAACTAATATTACACAGAATATTGCACAATATTGTTAGAGGGGGGATGAGCAGGAGCCGGTGTGTCGAATCTGTTAAAGAACAGATTCATTTCGTTGGCCCTGTCCAAGCTGCCTTCAACTCCTCTGCTGCCAGTCGGTCTGAAGCCAGTGATGGTCTTCATGCCGCTCCAGACCTCCCTCATGTTGTTCTGCTGGAGTTTCCGCTCCAGCTTCCTCCTGTACTTCTCCTTGGCCTCCCTGATCTTCACCTTCAGGTTGGCCTGGATTGCCCTCACCTCCTCCCTATTACCATCAGTAAAGGCCCTCCTCTTGGCATTCAGGATGTCCTTGATGTCTTTTGTTACCCATGGTTTGTTATTTGGATAACAATGGACCGTCTTGGTTGGGACATTGCAGTCCACACAGAAGTTAATGTAGCCAGTGATGCACTCAGTGAGCCCGTCAATGTCCTCTCCATGAGGCTCACAGAGTGCATCCCAGTTTGTCACCTCAAAACATTCCTGCAGTGTCCCATAGGCCTCCTCTGACCATCTCCTCACTGTCCTTGTGGTCGCAGGCTGCCTTTTAACCAGAGGCACATAGCAGGGTTTGAGGTAGACCAGGTTGTGGTCTGACCTACCCAGAGGGGGGATGAGCATGAGCCGGTGTGTCGAATCTGTTAAAGAACAGATTAAGAACAGATTAAGTTAGGGTCTGACCTACTCCGTCTCCCGTTACTACAGTGGAGTGTGTTTTCCTTTCTGCTGATTTATAAATAAAGTGTGTCTATAGATCAGATCTTTTTTTCATCACACATCCCATCAATCTGTGCCACATGTCGATCACTGACAGGGATGCAGTGCTTAGACTAGACGCACAGTTGGGGGGAAAATATCATGCATTATTTTAATGTCCGATAGTACAACACTAACATTTTAGTCCCATCTCATCAACGAAAACAAAACATACATTTCGTTATAGTTTTTATTATCAAAGATTTTATTTTTAGCTCGTCAACATCTCGTTTTAGTCATGGAAAAAAGGTCATTGACGAATATTTTTCGACATAGTTTGCTCAATGAAATGAACACTGGATTCAACACCTGCCAGGATCACCACTGATTCTTTCCTGAATCTGGTCACCACTCCGATCAATGAACTGGTGCGATCCGGTCCTTGTAGGAGCTGAGCATTGAGAGATGTCCCCTGGAAACTTGCCCCACAGTCAAAGACGACTCTGATCTTCCTTTTTGTAGGGTGGTAAACACCGTGGTGTGGGATGTACCAGACTTTGCCATCACTACGTTCCAATTCCCCTTCAGGCACCCTTTCAGCGTGACCTTTGGCAACAAGATTATTCATGAAGGCAGTATAGTCTGCGTGAAACAATGAATCCTTCTGAAGCCTCTTCTTCAGGTGCAAAGCACGCTGCTCAACAATTTTCTTGTTATTCGGCATGCTAAGCTCCTTTTTCCTCAATGGTGAGCTGATCTGGTAATGGCCATTCACTTGCTTTGCTGAGTTTGTGACTAATTCATCAACTTGCGATCTTCTCTTGACATTCCAGGTTGCCTGTCCACACTGCAATCAGTGAAATCTGTCTTGAACTGCTGCTGCCAAAGTTCACTAATAACTCTGCCTGCTCACAATCCATTGCATCCCCACTGTCTCCTTTTAGTGGTCCAGCATTAACACTGCGAATCACTTGCAATTGTCCAAGGCCTTAGGAACATTTGTCTCTATCAACAATCCCTGCATCTATCTCTGGCAAATGGACACATTTCAAATGAGGCCACGAAGATCCCTTTGTCTTGGAATATTCCCATGTGGACAGGCATGCACTCCTGTGTGTAAGTCTTGGGCAGTTCACAGAAGTTATCATGTTTTAAGCCAGCCACCTCCAGTCCTGACACAATATGGCTACTCAGGACTTTCTCTTGGCCCGTGGTCCCTAAGAGAATATGTGCCTTCTTTCCCGTGAGGCCAAGCTTGTGCATCAAACCCTCTGTACAGAACACTGCTGTACTTCCTTGATCCAAGCAAGCATAGAGAGGCCAAGTCCCTCCCCTTCCGGTGTCCCCCATGGGACCTTATTTCGGAAAAAATTTTGTACGGTAGTCAACGGCGAGAGGCAAACTATTTTTTGATCCCGTTTGAATTCTGCCATATCTTACACACATGTTTGTCAATTTAAAAGATAATTTTGCAGGTCAGGAAAGTTGCAGTTTGTTGCAGTACCATTTAGTTTTGCGTGAAACTGCTCAGTGAACTACATTTCTCACTCGCACTAGGGGTGGGCGATACTCCAAAATGTGGTTTCGATCCGATACCAAGTAATGCCGATACTTTTTATTATTAAAAGCAGCTTATGTACTTTCGTGTAGGGGAGAGCAGTGTGAAATGATTTGAGGTGACTGCATCATCAATAGGCTTAATCTGAAAACATTTTCATGACCACTTTGCCAAAGGTTAGCAATCATTGTAAGGTTAGCTGAGTGGTTGAATTTCTACCTGCCACCTGTGAGACCCGGGTTTGATACACACCTCGCAGTTAGCAACGTTTTCATTCACAGGTGTGAAATAGCTCCAAAAGATGGTCCACCTTTCGTTCAGCCATCACTGCATTTATGTGTCGACAATATACGTCACCAACACCAACATGGCCGTCCCTTGTAACGTTGTAACCTGGTCCTTTTATCAGCCGGGAAGCGAAAGAACGAGCAAGACCTGTTGCTCGTGTGACTACATCCTGTACTTTATATATCCATGTAGGAAACACACAGGCATAGTAGCATCAGCGGCTCTGGGTAGCTTGTGGAGAGAGAAAGTCATAACGCCACTTGCGACTTTTGGGTGTGTAGTCTTCCTAATTACGTATTTTCATAGTCTTGACATTCAGCAGTGTTACGACGAACTGCGACTTTCTTGACTATCTAATTTATCTTTGTAAATTGACAAACATCATGCGTGTAATTCATGGCACAATTAAAACGGGATCAAAGGGATCCCCCTTTCTTTTGGAGAGATGTGAGGTATATTTGGATGTTTGAGACCACATTTTGCACAGGAATTCCAGTTTCTGCTATCTTTGCTGATGTGTCCAATACACAAACAGCCGAAACGGACACCTTTTTCCCTCACGAAGCCTATCTCCTCTTTGTGATTTCTTTTCTCCAACTGTGGACACAAATCCAATGTGTGTCCTCCTCCACAGCAAAGACACAGTTGTCCGTGCTGTTTGAATATCTTCCTTCTCTTTGGTTCCAGGTTGAGTTTTGTTTCCCACAGGGGTTACAGTGGCAGCAAAGCTAGTTCCTTTTAGTCCACAATGGTTTGAGATTGTTTACACCTTTTGTTTATTGTCACTGAGGGAGCATCCTATAATTTTCCAAACACTGGAAGCAGTCCAAAGTAAAATGGTCAACTTAGCGCACACACAAGAGTTTTTCCAGTTGTTGTGAGGACATTTCCATCAAAAATAAGAAGTTAATCCCCTGGGTCTTCACTTCCTCGGATGGTGGGAGTAGATGAAGACGTTTGTGTTGGTTTTTGCAGCAAACAACAGAGAAATTGGTGGCTTTGCTCGTAACGTTACCTTCCACATCTTCGTGTTACCGGGGTCGGCGTTAGTGAGGAAAATAGTCGAGTTCTACGAATGCGTACGTAGCCCTCTACCTGCATTTAATCGCATCCACAGTAAAGCACATTAGTTTTAATATGCTAAAACATTTTTCATGGTGATGACGGTATTGCAAAATCCATGTCACGGTGATGAAACCGGTATACTGCCCACCCCTAACTGACACTGGGCAGTAATTGGTCCTAATTAGGATGACCAGAGGTAGCAGCCAAATAACAGTACAGATAGTTAAATGCTGTAACCGATTCTTATAACGTCACCCAACATCATGTTGAACAATGTCTGGTCACAGTTTTGGTCCGATCCACTGCTCTTTGTTCGCTGTTGCTGTATCTCGGTGAGAAACTACAACACTCCCAAACAAAAGATCATAATGACATCGGAGGCTCCTTCATTTGGTTTCTCATTTCACCACATGAGTTACACATCCAGGGGTCCATCCATCTAACACTGTAGATTTAATGCTCCACGCGTGATAAAGTGTAGACCTAATTAGACTGTCTTAAGCTAATTCCACAGTAATTATTTTGTTCACAGGGCGTCCCGAACCGAAGCAAGTTGCTTCTCAGCTGAACATCCTGTATCGAACAGAGACGAAGACTGTTCACTGTTCCACCCTAGTTAGCATGAAATCACAGTTTTCCTCAATGTGTTTCTGTCTTTCACTGTGTCCTGCAGACGTCCAGCAGCTGTCGCTGAGTAGAGAAGAAGAGGTTCCCCCCGAGCAGCAGGAGTGGAGCCCCAGTCTGGACCAGGACCCAGAGCCGCCACACATTAAAGAGGAGCAGGAGGAGCTCTGGATCAGTCAGGAGGGAGAGCAGCTTCGAGGGCTGGAGGAGGCCGATATCACCAAGTTCCCATTCGCTCCTGTCCCTGTGAAGAGTGAAGAAGATGAAGAGAAACCTCAGTCCTCACAGCTTCATCAAAGCCAAACTGAACAGATGGAAACAGGAGCTGATGGAGAGGACTGTGGAGGACCAGGACCAGCCAGGAACTCAGATCCAGATACACATTTACAACCTGACACTGATGACAATACATCAGACTCTTCTGAGACTGAACACAGCGATTGGGATTGGGAGGAGACCAGAGACCCTCAGTCAGGTTTAAACTCTTTGAAACGTAACAAAGTCTCTAAAAGTGGTATGAGATGTAGTACTGGCAAGAAACCACTTAGCTGCTCTGAGTGTGGGAAAAGATTTGGTTGCAAGGGAAATCTAAAGAGACACATTAGAATACACACAGGAGAGAAACCATTTAGTTGCTCAGTTTGCTTTAGAGGATTTGCACAAGCACGCTATTTGAGTCAACACATGGCGGTTCACTCGGTGGAGAAAAGATTCAGCTGCAGTGTTTGTGACAAACGATTCACTTGGGGTTATCAACTCAAAAGACACACATGTGTTGGTCATCCTGAGACTGAGGGCAGTGAAACTCAGTCAGGTTTAAACTCTCAGAAAAATGATGAAGTCTCTGTCAGTACTTCGAGACGTAGAACTCGTGAGAAACCATTCAGCTGCTCTGAGTGTGGGAAAAAATTTGGCTCCAGGGAAGATCTGAAGAGACACATCAGAATACACACTGGAGAGAAACCCTTCAGCTGTTCAGTTTGTAAGAAACATTTCACACGGAGTGACCACTTGGTGACACACATGAGAGTCCACACAGGAGAGAAACCCTTCAGCTGCTCGGTTTGTGGTAAAAAATTCCCTCGCAAGGAAGACTTAGTTCGTCACATGAGATTTCATTCAGGAGAAAAACCTTTCAGCTGTTCAGATTGTGGAAAAAGATTTAGCCAGAAGTCAAATCTGCAGAGCCATTTGAAATGTCATACAGGAGAAAAACCTTTCAGCTGTTTTTCACGGTGGGATCAGTTACAGAAACGCGAGACTCCACACAGGAGAGAAACGGTACAGCTGCAGCGTTTGTGACAAAAGATTCACTTGGTATAAAGACGTCAAAAACCACAACTGTGTCGGTCGTCGGGCCTCACAGCTTCATCAAAACCAAACTGAGGAGAACAGAGAGGCAGAGCCTCCAGCCAGCAGCTCAGCTGGACAGATGGAAACAGGAGCTGATGGAGAGGACTGTGGAGGACCAGGACCAGCCAGGAACTCTAAACCAGATACACATTTAGATCTACTTAGTGATGACGAGACTGAAGACTCTTCTGAGAATGACGACAGCGATGATGGTTGGAAGGAGACCCGAGAACCTCAGTCAGGTTTAAACTCTTTGAACAATGATGACGTCTCTGTCAGTGATTTGAGACGTAGAACTGCTGAGAAACCGTTCAGCTGCTCTGACTGTGGGAAAGGTTTCACAAGCAGGAACTCTGACTCAACACATGAGCATCCACACAGGAGAGAAACGTTTAAAAGACACAACTGTGTCGGTCGTCAGGCCGCACAGCTTCAGCAGCTCAGCTGGACAGATGGAAACAGGAGCTGATGGAGAGGACTGTGGAGGACCAGGACCAGCCAGGAACTCAGATCCAGATACGCATTTACAACCTGAGACTGAAGACAAGACTTAGTTCTGTAGAGGAAATGATCAGTTAGAGGAGTTAGATAAGTGCTATTGAAACAGTTTAGTTGGTAAAACAGATATGTGGGAAATTGCAGTAGTTCGTTAGAATAGTTAAGTGTTGACGGTCAGCTAGTGTTAAAGAAAACGCAACAAGCTAGACCGACTGAGCGACTGTTTTCAGTTATTGGCCGAGGAGCAGACTGACCAAAGACGTTCATGTTGAGTTATTAAAAAAGACTAAACACGCGAGAAACGGGAAGAAATGAGATTTAACTGCAAGCAGTAAGAAGACGGCCGAGCTCCGTTCTCACGCTGTCGTCGTGAAGTTAGAAACGTTTTATTATGTTTTAGCATTTGTTCCGAATTTTAATGTCAGAGTTAAAACGTAAAATAATTAATTCACATATTCAGTGTTTTTCAAAATGTCAGATTTTAATGTTAGGAGTTTGTTTTGTTTTTAGATTGATAGTGATGATGACGGTCGGGTTTTTTGTTTTGAACTCTGTCTGGAGCTATAATTAGCTGAATAAATTGAATTGTATTGTGTATCAATAGCAGATCGGAATCAGAAATACTTTATTGATCCCCGAAGGGAAACTCTTTGTTACAGCAGCTCGCCTTTACGTCAGCGCACACAGGAGGAAGTGCTAGCAAACGATATAATACACTATAATACAGGTCAGAAAATAAATTAAGTACCAGGTGGGTATAAATATAAAATAACTGAAGTACAAAGTGGGTTTACCGGTTGATGATAACACAATGTAATAACATAGATCATATGTTAGGAATTTAGATGAAGTGTGTGAGTTCAGATCACTGTGGACCAATGAACTGATCAAACAGCTACGGTCAACGTGTTTCATTTAAAGTCGTCTGTTAGTAGAACAAGTTGGCAAAGTGTGATTCTGAACCTATTCCATTGACCTTGTGCGGACCGACAATGTTTTCGTTTCTTTTCCTCTTTTGTCTCTTAACTCGCGGTCTCTGTTATACACATAATCAACAAGTCAGCAGTTTCTGTCCTGATCAGTTCACACGGCCCGACAGAAGGTCATCAAGGTTGGGAACGCGTGTCCACATTCATGAGATGATCGATCATACGGCCTGACGCGACTGCACCCAGCACAGGTTAGAAAGTCCATCTTTACCTGCCGCGCTCCCTTCAGCTAGCTGACTTGGTGTGTTCTGGATGAAGAAATGTTGTATTAACACACTCCTGTTATGATATTGTTGCTTTATATTTCTACTGTGTTTATTGTTTTGCACCAAAATACCAAAGCAAATTCCTTGTATGTGTAAACCTACTTGGCAAAACAGCTGATTCTGATTCTTGTATAATATATACAGACTTTGTGTTTCACTGACAGGTGCCTATTTTCACCGGCAGGTAAAACTTGTGGCTAATGCCACAACATTAAACTGGACAATTACCACTTATTGTAGGCAACTGTCACTGATTGTGATCAACGCTGTACTTTTCTGGTAGCTTTTTAAGCTAACGGAGCTAGCCATAAGGCTAATGGCAAGCGTAACGACCATAAACGCTAGTGAAATGCTGTGCGTTAGGCTTACCGTAAAGAATAATAGCTGTGTAGCATCATCGGTATGGACAGTGGTGTGTGACGGTGGAACAGGTGTGACGAGCAGGTTATAAGGTCAGTTAAACACGAGTGACACCACCAGCCACTGGAAAACGGGACTATTTACCTACTTAACTTTTTCATGTACCTTTAATCTGTTTTTAAAAAGTTTGTTTTCTCCCCTGCTCTCCCAAAGACTTCCCCCCCCCTTCAGCAACACCCTGCCGGTTATTCATACTTTCCCTAAAGACATTTGTTTCCGTAACGTCAGACAGAAAGTTAAATCTCACTGAGTCAAAAGCTTTTTCCACATTTAGACAAACTGGTCAGATGATGGTGTTGGTCTACATCATGTTTAATCTGTAAATTATTTTGGCTTCTTCTTTTTTCGTTCCCTCGGTCTCAGTGGAAGTAAACAACCTGTAATATAACTGTAATGTACGCATTGGGGGGTGCACGGTGGCAGAGCGGCTAAAGCTCCTGCCTCCCAATAAGGAGATCGTGGGTTCGTGGGATCGATTCCCGGACCAGACCAACATCACACAATCTCTCTGGGTGGAGTCTGCATGTCCTCCCCGTGTTACCGTGGGTTCTCTCCGGGTTCTCCGGCTTCCTCCCACCGTCCAAAGACATGCATGTGTAGGTTAATTGATAACTCTAAATTGCCCGTATTGAATGAATGTGAGTGGATGGTTGTCTGTCCTTGTCTGTGTCTGTGTTCGCCCTGCGACGAGTTGGCCACTGTCACCAAGTCACTGGGCCTTAGGCAGGGTCACCCGCGACCCCTAACGGGACCAAGCGGTAGAAAATGGATGGATGGATGGAATGTACGCATTGGCCTATAATTTGTGCAGTCTGATTTATATTTTAAGCAAACAGTGTTTCCAGACAGTATTTTTCCTGCGCTGTCGTCTTCAATAAAATGGGCGTCGGGACATCTTTCAGACGTCTATAAATCCATCTTGCCTGATTTAGACAGAACAAACCGATTCCTTTGTAAATTGCAGATTATTGTCTTGTTTTGTTCCTTAGTGCATTTTATCGCAATGTTATTTTGTGAGTGTGTTGTATTATCTGCCTTTTGCTGTTGTAACTTGCTTGTCTACTGGTTTAGTTTAAAGACATTGTTATTATTAATCACCGCGCATGTTATTTGATGTAATGCTTAATTTTGTGAATGGAATAAAAACTGCAGTACTAAAGCAATATTCAATTCATTTAAATTTATACAGCGCCAGTTCATAACAGAAGTTATCGCATTGCACTTTTCCTACAGAGCAGGTCCAGACCGAACTCTTTATAATGTTATTTACAGAGACCCAACGAATCCCACCATGAGCGAGCACTCGGCCACAGCGGCAAGGAAAAACTTCCTTTAAGAGGCAGAAACTTCTGCAACATCACACGAGATACTGATTATATTCATATAGAGAGACGAAGTCCCTCCCCTCCCGGTGTCCACGGAAACATGGGACCTTATTTCGTAAAAAAATACGACGGAGAGAGACAATTTTTTTGATCCACACACATCAGCGTGGTAAGAACCACATAAAATGACAGAAACCATCTTTGGGGAAAAATTTATTTGTTGTGTACTTTTTGAGTTTTTAGTTTGGCTCGTGTCCCACCCGCTAACACGGAGGGGGCGGGGTTTAAGGGAGCCGTCATGCCCTCCATCTTTATATACAGCCAGTAAAATTCTGGAGCTTTTATTTTGGCGGACGAGAGGAAGTGAAACCCGGAAGCGATTTTTCTTTCTTTTTTTTTTTTTTTTTTTAAACTTTGGCGATAGATGAAAGCAGACATACGTCACTTTCCTGTCTTCAGAACGACCACGCCCCCTTTTTGGTGACAACAAGCGCTGTAAAAGTGCCAGCGCCAATTGAAAAAAACTAGTAGCGTCATGCGTAAGAGCTGCTGCGCCGCAGTTTGCACATCAAACAAAACAAAAAACAACAACCCCAGTTTACAATTTATTTTTTCCCCCAAAAGAACGAAGGACAATTTTAGTAGAGATCTGTGGCTTCAGGTAAAGTGTGGGACCCGGCCAGTCAGTACCTGTAGGCTACCTCTGTGGCAAACACGTCACCACAGGTTAGTTCATGATGTTACTGAGCAAATGGCATGTGTGCCGATTGTGCCTGTAGATCGAAGCGAATCAGAAAAGAGTCTTAGTGATGGTGTGACTAAAGTTTTTACTGTGAAACAATGTGGCCCTACCGTAAAACACAAGCTTTTACAATGGAGTTTGGTTCAACAGTCTGTCCACTCGAAAGACCGGGGAGCAGAGGGTATTTTAACGTTAATAATTAACATAAATTGAGCTGACCTCATTTCTAAAAAATAAACCTTGTAGGAAGTGAAGAATGAGGAATTAGCATTTGCCGCCGGTCAAATCAGAGGGGCGGCGGCTTGACGCAGGGGCAAAGTACCCGGATGCGCTGCTCTCATCTATTGTACTTAGCAAAATGGCGTCTGCTGTGTTTATCTTCATCGCTCGAGCCCCGTTGTTGTGTTGAGGAAGAGCCTCTGTGTGTCCGGATAAACCCGTCTGACCGGACTCTGCGCTGAAGGTTTCACCTCTGGCTCATCTCCCGGTAGCCTACAGAGCTACGGGAGTTAGCTTAGCATGCTAGCTGCGGCCAGAGCGCCGGGGACGGGAGTTAGCTTAGCATGCTAGCTGCAGCAGCGCCGGTCAGAGCGGCCGTTTGACGGAGAGCAAACAGCGTTTCTGACGGAGTTTGTGGAGGAAAAGTTGGCGTCATTGTGTGAAAATGTGTAAAGTCCAGATGCTGAGAGCGCTGGTGAAGCAGCGACTAACTGCGGCTGCTGAGGAGATATTTGGGCTGTTTGAAAGGACGATAGCAGAGTACGAGGAGGAGCTTCGTCGTTCAAAAGAGGAGAACGAGCGACAGCGGGAGCTGCTGGCCGCTGTTTTCCAGCCTCAGCTTCGGCTGCACAGCGCAGGTCTGTCCGCTTCACTTCTTCTTCTCTCGCTGCTCTCACCAGGGCTGCCAACTTCTCAGAAAACTTTGGAGTGAGAATAGAAACTGTGGTATATATATATTTTTTTGTTTTATTAGTAACGTTAAATTAAATGTATACGCTTAATCACAAAAGGATGTATGAAATTAATATAACCGTAAGCATATTCATAAGAAAGCATGTGCCAGCTCACATAATGTGGGAACACAGCACGTGGCTTATCGCAATGTACCAACACCTAAGGAAAAAGCAGACGTTGTACAGTGGTGTGCAAAAGTGTTTGCCCCCTTCCTGGTTTCTTTATTTTTTTGCATGTTTGTCACACTTAAATGTTCCAGATCATCAAACAAATTTAAATATTAGTCAAAGATAACACAAGTAAACACAAAATGCAGTTTTTTAAATGAAGGTTGTTTTTTTTTTATTAAGGGAAAACAAAATCCAAACCTACATGGCCCTGTATGAAAAAGTGATTGCCCCACCTCTTAAAACATAACTGTGGTTTATCACACCTGAGTTCAGTTTCTCTAGCCACACCCAGGCCTGATTACTGTCACACCTGTTCTCAATCAAGAAATCACTTGAATAGGACCTTCCTGACAAAGTGAAGTAGACCGAAAGATCTTCAAGAGCTAGACATCATGCCGAGATCCAAAGAAATTCAGGAACAAATGAGAGAGAAAGTAATTGAGATCTATCAGTCTGGAAAGGTTATAAAACCATTTCTAAAGCTTTGGGACTCCAGCGAACCACAGTGAGAGCCATTATCCACAAATGGCGAAAACATGGAACAGTGGCGAACCTTCCCAGGAGTGGCCGGCCAACCAAAATTACCCCGAGAGCGCAGCAACGACTCATCCAAGAGGTCACAAAAGACCCCACAACAAAAACTTGTCTACCAAAACCTCCTGAAGGAGAATGTCCGGCCATCTGTTTGTGACCTCAATCTGGTGGACTTGCTGGTGTGTTTTGGATCGTTGTCCTGCTGCAGAACCCAAGTTCGCTTCAGCTTGAGGTCACGAACAGATGGCCGGACGTTCTCCTTTAGGAGTTTTTGGTAGACAGCTGAATTCATGGTTCCATTTATCACAGCAAGTCTTCCAGGTCCTGAAGCAGCAAAACAGCCCCAGACCATCACACTACCACCACCATATTTTACTGTTGGTATGATGTTCTTTTTCTGAAATGCGGTGTTACTTTTACGCCAGATGTAACGGGACACACACCTTCCAAAAAGATCAACTTTTGTCTCGTCGGTCCACAGAGTATTTTCCCAAAAGTCTTGGGGATCATCAAGATGTTTTCTGGCAAAAATGAGACGAGCCTTAATGTTCTTTTTGCTCAGCAGTGGTTTTCGTCTTGGAACATTTTTGCCCCGGTCTCTTTCTTATGGTGGAGTCATGAACCCTGACCTTAACTGAGGCAAGTGAGGCCTGCAGTTCTTTGGATGTTGTCGTGGGGTCTTTTGTGACCTCTTGGATGAGTCGTCGCTGCGCTCTCGGGGTAATTTTGGTCGGCCGGCCACTCCTGGGAAGGTTCGCCACTGTACCATTTAAAAACTGCATTTTGTGTTTACTTGTTATCTTTGACTAATTTAAATTTGTTTGATGATCTGAAACATGCAAAAAAAATAAAGAAATCAGGAAGGTGGCAAACACTTTTTCACACCACTGTATAACAGATGGAACAGACCAATGCCCTGTATGCAGCTACAGTAAAAGGTGCCATAGTGGATTTCATTAAATGTGCCTTTTGCTATGAATATATTAATGTCATATAACTAACTTGTGCACTTGTAGTATATTGACTAAATCTACACAGAAGACTAACGTTGCATGTTTTGACACATTATGGGAATATGGTAAAGGGGTGTTACCCTGGGGAATAAGCTCCCCAGTGGGAGGGAGTTTCCCAGGCAATATAAAGCGATATATTGTGCTTCAGTCTTCAGTGTCTGGGTTCATGAACCAGCCTCGGTTTGCTGTATTCTTGCCTGAATTACAGTGTTGTGGAAGACCTGTAGATTTATTGGCGAAAGTGCGCGCGCGCATAGCCCGCGCACTCCGAAGACATTTATTTTTATTCATTTTTGTTCTTGAGGTAAAGAAACCCGACTATTTACAGCCATCTCCCCAGTTTCATGACTTCTAATCCTTAACATTACCCCAACCATTAAAAAATGAAGATAGAAATAAAACAGTTTTTGGCCACCAGAGGGATCATTGACCTGCTGGCCAAAGACCGCAACCTCAGTATTTTCAACAATGTGGACAGGATGGAGTCAGTAGGCCGGTCCCCTACGCAGGGTCCAGCAAAAACAAAAACGTTCTGTTCCACCATTGACAATTTTAAATCAAGTTTAAAGACCCATCTTTTCTCTCTTGCCTTTAGGTCAGTCTGAGGCTGCCCCGTGCACTTTGTCAAGTTCCCCTTTTAACTTTTTTCTAATGTCCTCTTACTGCATTTTAGTCTGTTGCTGGTTTTATTCCATTGTATTTCTACTTCTGTTGTTTTTATTTTAAACTATTCCTTTTAATTATGTGCACTTGTTTGAGGCAGATCCTAATCCCATCTGGCTCAACTGGAAAGCACTTTGGCTCAGCTCCTGTTGTTTTTAAAGCCACTCGAAACCCAAATCCACAATAGCCTTCTAACTATGTAATTTATGGTCTTATGTACAAAATAGTACGCATCTAGAAAGTATTAGAAATTAGTTTCAATCCAAATTTGAAATGTTGTCATTTAAGTTTTTGTAAATGGGGCTTATCGTGCTTATGCTCTGATATTTATTACGAAAATTACGCAGTTAATTCCGCGAACAAGTCAGATGAAAATCTGTCAGTTTTCCCATAAACAGCTCAATCTGCCTCTTTGAGTCTGAGCTAACTCATCTCTACTTTTGCCTTTTGCAATTAGCTAGCTAACCATATATCGCCTATATTTGATCTCTGTCCCTCTCCCTCCCCGATCTTTCCCTCATCACGCCCACCCGCGGCCACAGTTGTCTGTTTTCGGCCGTGGGGGTTTAGTGCTGCCCACAGATCATCTATTGTCGGCTGTTGTATGGCGCTAGCTAATTCTACAGAGCCATCATTTTGTATTGCATTCATTCATTAATTAATTCAGAACAAACAGGGGCATCTTAGCTAACTTTGCATGTGTATGGTAACTGTTCTACTCAGGAGTAATGCGGCTAGCAAAGCATTTTTTAACTCGCCATTCAGTGACCAACTGAAACGAACATTTTTCAGATGCAGGGCTTCTGCGTCGTCCTCCGATTCCGAATCAGACGGCTCAAACACGTAGGGCTGGACTATGCTGATTGTCGCCTGCACCATTGCTGTGATTGTTGCCATGAAAGATTGTTGACATAGGCGGAGCCAGGAAGATGTCGGTGATTCCGAGCGCACTGTGTTTCGCACTGATGGTTATTACTGTCGCACAAGGCGCTGACGCTGTGTGATCAGAGACGTTCAGAGCATCTTTGGTGAGATTTGACAGCGCTGATTACGAAGAGGAGGAAGACGGAAAACAGCGAGGGGCGCAGAGAAGAGACAGAAATTCAATTCAATTTTATTTATATGGCGCCAATTCATCACAGAAGAAAGAGTCCATGAGAGCTCTGCACAGTGTTTCTGTTGTAAAGCTGAACCAGCCGACCACAACAGCTCGACGTCTCTGCTTCAGGTCCGCAGAGCGACCCGACACACGGTGGGTGAAGGCCGGTGGAGGCTGGAGGCTGCGTTCATTATGGCCCTATGTAACGGCTCGTTAGCCACGTAAATCAGTGTGGCGGCGAGTTATGACGTCCCCGAGTTATTAACCACAGAAACTACAATGCTGCGGTCGGTCTGTGGAAGCCTGAGCTTCATTCACGTTATCATTACGATGATGTCACAGTTCCTGTGCGCTCGTTTCTGCGTCCTGCAGAAGCCACGAAGAAGACCGTGAAGGCTCACGTCACTGAGCTGTAGTCCGGCTGAAACTTGTAGTTCTGAAACTCATAAACCTTTTTTAAAGCAAAGCTGTTTGTTTTGCATTTCGGAACATGTTTCCTTTAAAACCCAGAATGTAATACGACAGTTCTGACAGATAATATTATTGTAATTTAAGCAATAAAAAATGTAGATTTTTCTAAAAATAAAACCAATTAATTAATTTTAAGAGTACCTGTCTGATTTTCTCTTTTGCATATTTACTACTGCTCTTTGATAAAGCAAAAGGTTTTATCTGATTAATCGATGGAATAATCTGTGGAATACTCGATTTACTAAAATACTCTAATCTGCAGGCCTAAAGCCTTCCAATCTGCTTTAAATTGTATATATTTTTTCCTTTCCCTTCTTGACATGTGCCTATTTTTCACTTGCTAACCTTCTCCTAACCTTACTCTTTAACTGCTTCATTTGTTTTGCACTAAAACTGCCCCTCGAAGGAAACCCACACTCCAATCTGTCTGCTGCTCTCCTTGTTACCATAATTTGTTAGCATGTCTGGAACATTAGGAAACTTTTATCTGGAGGCCCCCGGTGCTGAGTCAGACATCTTTCCCTCTTCTGTTTTCTTGAGTTTACTATTATGGGAACCCATGGCGGTTCTCTAGCGGTCCCTGACCTGCCCTAGCGGGTCGTCACCCTTACCTAGAACCCCTTTTTCCTATTTCCGTATCTGGTCTTTTCTTCAGAACCAATGACAATAAACAGAAAAATGTTATTTCACCGTTCTGAGAGTCACAGGTGAAATCTTACCAGAACAAGACAGTTTGCTCTTGGCGCGATCGTTCGTATCCTGTCCACTTCTTACCCGTACCCTCCTTGCTGGGGAGGCTTTACGGGACTTCTCAGAGCCTCTCTGACTGTGCGAAGCTTTCGTCCGTCAGCATTGGGCGTGCCGCTGGTCCACGTTCCAATATCCTGCCAACAACGCCAAAATTGTCGCAGAAAGAAGCGCAAGAGAGAAAGTGTCTTTTCTGGTTTTATTCTTAAGCTTGCAAGCAGACATGATACCAAGGGACAACACAGAACTGTCTCGGGTAAAAGGCAAAGCAACATTCACAACCGTCAATCTTTATACACTCAGAAGTCAGATACGCCCGTGCATTAGAACAATCTCATTGGTTGGGACAAGTCATACCACAAGAAAGAAAAACATATTACATAGCATTTCTTCTGTTGGCTGAAGCACAATACTGTCCCGTCTGTTTAAACTCTTGTAAACTCTACGCCGAGCAATCTTAAAAAGCCCTGTTTGGAAATATTTAGGATTTTGGTCAGTAGACGGCAACATTGTGGAACCTCGAGATAAAGTTGTATGCAAGCTGTGTAAGCTACAGTTAGCCTACAATTCCGGCACTAGCAACTTTAAGGCACATCTCAAAAATATGCACCCAAATGAGCTCCACCCAAGCAGCCACGTAGCGATACAAGTAAGTTAGTTATGTCTCTTGTTGTATTGGTTTGCCCTCTTATGGACATAATGTGGCAATTTGAATGGTTCGAACCTATAATTTTTAAAAAATTGTTTCAATCAACATCAATTTTGACAGCGCTAGTATGTAATAGGTAGGACGTTAGTATGTGATTTCGAACACAGCTGAAGTGTTAGTATGAAGTCCAGCCACCACGAGCCTCCAGAACAGCTTCAGTGCTGCGTGCCAAGACTGTGGAGCTCTACTGGAGGGATGAACACCTCCTCCACGAGATGTTCCCTCAGTTGTATTTACAACCTTTATTTAATCAGGTCGTCTCACTGAGGTCCTGCGGTTTACTTTCTATATTCTCAGACAAAGTGAACCAAGTTGCTTCTCTGCTAAACGTCCTGAATAGAGACAAAGACGGATCCACCCCCAGTTAGTACGAAATTACAGTTTTCCTCAATGTGTTTCTGTCTTTCAGTGTGTCCTGCAGACGTCCAGCAGCTGTCGCTGAGTAGAGAAGAAGAGGTTCCCCCTGAGCAGCAGGAGTGGAGCCCCAGTCTGGACCAGGACCCAGAGCCCCCACACATTAAAGAGGAGCAGGAGGAGCTCTGGACCAGTCAGGAGGGAGAGCAGCTTCGAGGGCTGGAGGAGGCCGATATCACCGAGTTCCCATTCGCTCCTGTCCCTGTGAAGAGTGAAGAAGATGAAGAGAAACCTCAGTCCTCACAGCTTCATCAAAGCCAAACTGAACAGATGGAAACAGGAGCTGATGGAGAGGACTGTGGAGGACCAGGACCAGCCAGGAACTCAGATCCAGATACACATTTACAACCTGAGACTGATGTCAAGATTGAAGACTCTTCTGAGACTGATGACAGTGATGATGATTGGAAGGAGACCAGAGAAGCTCAGTCAGGTTTAAACTCTCTGGAAAATAATGAAATCCCTGTAAGCGATGAGAGATGTAATACTGTCAAAAAATCATTTAGCTGCTCCGAGTGTGGGAAAAGATTTCGAACCAAGAGAAAACGGATGGAACACGTGAGAACTCATACAGGAGAGAAACCATTTAGCTGCTCTGAGTGTGATAAAAGATTTAGGATCAAGGAACAACTGCAGAGACATATGAGAACTCATACAGGAGAGAAACCATTTAGCTGCTCCGAGTGTGGTCATGGATTTTCACGAAAGGACAATATGACTCAACACATGGCGGTCCACACAGGGGAGAAGCGGTACAGCTGCAGCGTTTGTGACAAAAGATTCACTTGGTATAAAGACGTCAAAACCCACAAATGTGTCGGTTGTCGGGCCTCTCAGCTTCATCAAAACCAAACTGAGGAGAACAGAGAGGCAGAGCCTCCAGCCAGCAGCTCAGCTGGACAGATGGAAACAGGAGCTGATGGAGAGGACTGTGGAGGACCAGGACCAGCCAGGAACTCTGATCCAGATTCACATTTACAGACCGAAGACAAGACTGAAGACTCTTCTGAACCTGAAGACAGTGATGATGGTTGGAAGGAGACCGGAGAACCTCAGTCAAAATTAAACTCTTTGAAAAATAATGAATGTAATTCTCGTGAAACACTCTTTCGCTGCTGTGTGTGTGGGGAAACGGTACATTTTAGGAAAAATTTGAGGATCCACATGAGAATTCACACAGGAGAGAAACCATACACTTGCTCAGTTTGCGGTCAAGGATTTGGCCATAACACATCTGAAGAACCACATGACACGCCACACAGGGGAAAAACCTTACAGCTGTTCACAGTGTAATAGACGTTTTCACGGTGTGGATCGTTGATTACACATAAGAACCCACACAGGGAGAAACCATTCAGCTGCAGCGTTTGTGACAAAGGATTCACTAGACGTTACCTGCTCACAGGACACAAGTGTGTTGGTCGTCAGTCCTCACAGATTCATCAGAACCAAACTGAGGAGAACAGAGAGGCAGAGCCTCCAGCCAGCAGCTCAGCTGGACAGATGGAAACAGGAGCTGATGGAGAGGACTGTGGAGGACCAGGACCAGCCAGGAACTCTGATCCAGATTCACATTTACAGACCGAAGACAAGACTGAAGACTCTTCTGAACCTGAAGACAGTGATGATGGTTGGAAGGAGACCGGAGAACCTCAGTCAAAATTAAACTCTTTGAAAAATAATGAATGTAATTCTCGTGAAACACTCTTTCGCTGCTGTGTGTGTGGGGAAACGGTACATTTTAGGAAAAATTTGAGGATCCACATGAGAATTCACACAGGAGAGAAACCATACACTTGCTCAGTTTGCGGTCAAGGATTTGGCCATAACACACATCTGAAGAACCACATGACACGCCACACAGGGGAAAAACCTTACAGCTGTTCACAGTGTAATAGACGTTTTTCACGGTGTGGATCGTTACAGTTACACATAAGAACCCACACAGGGGAGAAACCATTCAGCTGCAGCGTTTGTGACAAAGGATTCACTAGACGTTACCTGCTCACAGGACACAAGTGTGTTGGTCGTCAGTCCTCACAGATTCATCAGAACCAAACTGAGGAAGAGAGAAAACCATTTTGCTGCTCTGAGTGTGGTCAAAGATTTGGCCGCAAGACATCTCTGAAGATACACATGAGGATTCACACAGGAGAGAAACCGTTCAACTGCAGGGGTTGTGACAAAGGATTCACTCAGCTTTGTCAGCTCAAAAACCATCAGTGTGTTGGTCAGTGCTCACAGCTTCATCAAAGCCAAACTGAACGGATGGAAACAGGAGCTGATGGAGAGGACTGTGGAGGACCAGGACCAGCCAGGAACTCAGATCCAGATAGTCTTAAGCCACGTAGACTGATCATTGCCTGATCTGCTGTGCTTTCACACCACAACACACCTGATGTGTTCACGTTCTGATGAATCAGGAAAAATCCCCACAGATCCGGAAGTCACTGAACTGGGTTCAACTGTAGTTGGGAATGAGACGGCAGTGCTTTTTTATGTTTTGTCTTTTTGTGCACGAGAGGAGAAAAAAACGTTTCAGCAGTTCAGTTTGCACGACGAGACGCATCTGTAATCTGTCCTCCTCCCACAGTGCAACTGTGTGATAACAGCAGCTAAAATGACTCTGAAATTAGCCGTTTGTTCTAATTAAAGCAACAAGAACAAACAACTGCAGCCGTTTCTTCGCATACAATCAAATGCAGTCTGATCCCCGATCAGTTCAACCACTGAATGGTCTGTGAGGGTGAGAGAGAGCTCGTAGTTCATTGTAGGAAAATCGATGACAGTTTTAAATATTCCACACAGAACTGATGCCTTCTCCTGAACAGCTTGTTCCCGTGGCCTCTGAGCCATAAACAAGCTCTGTGAGGACCCGAGAGATCGACTTGCCCCAAACATCCAGTCTTCACTTTCTTCTGAGCGTTGCAGACCCCCCCCCCCCACCAAGACTCGAGAGATGACATCAAAGGGAAGTTTAGTGACCATTTGCCCCATTTTACGACTGGCTGATAACCCCAAATCCCAGCATGGGGGCCAAAAATCCCAGCATGCTGCGGCTCTCAGACAGGAAAGAACAAAATGGGCGTTTGTCTGCTCGGGAGTTTGTTCATCCCTGTGATCCAAAGAATATGGACATGCATTGACACTGACATGTATTGATTTTATTTTACTATTTCATTATATTTTTCATATATATATATATATATACACATTGTTATATTAGTAAGTATATATGTAGAGACATATGTATGTATATTGAAAGAATAAGTTTCAACCTGATTACCATTTGTATAATTTTCTTGCATTACCACTGTCTATTACTCATTTATTATCTGATAATATTCTGTTATTCATACGTGTTCGGTGAAAGAAAGTAGAACAAAGTAAGCAATTCAGACCGAATAGATCCGGGAGGGGTGGAGTACAGTTTCACGCTGATGACATCGCGTCGCTGCCCCCCCCCCCCTCTTACAGAAAACGTCTTGTCCAGACTCTTCAGCCCACACCGCAGACCTCGTGTGCCTCGGCCGGACCGTCCGGACTCCCGCCAGCAGAGCAACTCACCTTTGGAAGAAAGTCTCTGTCCTAACACCACAAAGGTTAGAACGGGAACGAACAGAGTTTGACAAACTCCGCAAACCGCCACGACTCCCCCCGCGCATCCAGCCAAATGGCTGCACGTGATGCGATCCGCCTTCTGAGAGAGAGCCGGCTCGAGCCGAGTCTCCACCCGGGACGACGATGCCCGAATATGCCAGAGCTCCACGCGACGGAGAGTGAATCAGCTGGCAAGGTGCAAGACTGAACGCATCCGAGTATGCCTCGGAGCGCCCCAAAGCTGCACTGCTCCTCCTCCTCTGGCGGTCTGAACCACCTGGTGAAACAAAACACTTTCCCGTGATGTAATATCCTGAAATATGGCTGTGCCTCACCCCTTGAAGCCCCACGAACTCTGATACACGTTAAGGAAGATAATCAAACGAACAATGGACACAAAATAATGCAAATGAACTCTGTTACGACCGAAGACAGTTTGCACCTCTCGCTGACAGCATCCTGTCCAGCCTGTGAATACAGTTGGCTGTTGCTTTTTGTTGCTTTTTGGTTTTGATGCTTGTTGTGAGGTAGAGAGAGAGTTGATTTATTAGAAGCCTTTTTGATTTTGCTTAGAAGATTTCGATGACCACATAAGATTTGTTAAGCTAATAAACAGATTGTATACTCTACAATCGAATCACAGTTCCTGGTGTAGGTCTCCTCACTGAAAGCGGACTGCGACAGCCTGATTGCTGAAGGTATGAAAGGTTTTTAGTGTCACTTTTGGACGCTAAATTGCAAAAATGATGTTGAACAGCTAGATGCTAAAACAGAACATTGTTTGTTCCGATACCTGATGCATGATTAAACAGTTTGATTTGAATTATTTGACGCTAGAATGACAACTGAATTTTAATTGTTTCTTAGTGCTTTGAGTTATAATTGACTGAGATGAGAATTGAGTGGATTTGTTCTGAATGGTAGCGAATTGGAGTTGATGCTAAAGTGACAGGAGCGAACCCATTGTTGGGATTCACAATGGTTAAAGGGGCACCAAATTGTGTAGGTGCAATCAATTAAATTTGGCAAAAAAAAAAAAAAAAGATCAAAGGTAATCATAAATAATAACTTTAATAAATAAAGTCCTAGCTAATTAATCGATTCAGTCTCATAAAATACACTAAACTATCAATTTGGAACTCTGACTAATAATTAAATAACTATAACCAAATGACCATGAATAGTTAGTAGGTTGAAGGATAATATAGAAGGAGTTGGTGAAATTATTCACTCTTGTGCAACATTAAAGAAACCGTTATAATTAAACACAAGCATTTATTAAAAGGCAAGGCACGTTTATTTGCACATTTCAACAAGGTTATGGAAAGATTGAGGAAAAGTTATGAAATTAGATGTGTGTGTATATGTATATATATGTGTATATGTATATGTGAATATATATATATATGTATATATATATGTGTATGTATATGTATATATATATGTATATATATACATATATATATACATATATACAAATATATGTACATATATACATATATGTATATATATACATATGTACATATATGTATATATACACATGTACATATATATGTATATATACACATGTACATATATATGTATATATACACATGTATATATACATGTGTATATATAAATACATGTATATACATGTATACATACATGTGTATGTATACATGTGTACATATATATGTATATATACACATGTATATATACATGTGTATATATAAATACATGTATATACATGTATACATACATGTGTATGTATACATGTGTATATACATGTGTATATGTATATACATGTGTATATATACATACATGTGAATATATATGTATATGTATATATATCTATGTACGTATGTATATATGTATATCAGAATCAGAAATCAGAATCAGAAATACGTTATTGATCCCTGTAGGGAAACTCTTTAATATATGTGTATATGTATACATGTATTTATGTATACATAGATACATGTATATATATACACACACATGTATATATATGTGTATATGTATATGTGAATATATATATATATGTGTTTATATACATATATATGTATATACATATATACATATATATATATATATATATATAGCCTGGCCCGGCCCCCCTGTCAAATTTTAGAACCCATTGTGGCCCGTGAGTCAAAAAGTTTGACCATCCCTGACTCAAGCCAATGCAAGATTAGTGAAAATAAAAGAATATGGGTGCCATAATGAGGCTCTCACTCATGATAGATTGTGTAGCAAAAATGTGGCACTGGATTCGCATTCGGGTAGCCCACTTTTACATTTTATTCAGGAAACTTTCTTCTGCTAAATGTATTAGTGGTGTACCATGTTAACAGTGCGCATAAGATAATATCGCGTAAATAATCCAGCGCCTCTTAAATCATTTCCGTTTCTTTCCATTATCACGTTGTCATAGTTTGTGGCGGTAATTCACCTTAACGCTGGTTGCCACCCGCCATAAAACAGAGAAAGAAGAAGCAGTAGCTAGCCAGCCAGCTAGTTTCTAACAGGCTGTGTGGCTACAGACTCTCCCTCCACCTCCCTGCACTATTTAGAGTTAATTCATTTGCCAAAAACAATAAACAAAGTTAAAGATGAATTTGAGTGATAGCATGTATTTTTTCCAATTTTTTTATTTCTTCAACAATATCTTTATTGTGATTTCTTTTGGCCACGATAATCATGTAGTGAAAATCTGATGCCATGACCGCCCTAAAATGTTTGCGTGTGTGTGAATACGAGCACGAAGAAAAATACTCCGGTCCCAATTTGTCTAATTATAGTGATAAATAATTATCTTATTGTTACAATAAACCTTTAAAGTTTTCACTCATATGAACAGATTAGATTTTATTTTAAAGTGTTTAATCAGTTATAAGTGTAATAAGTTAATAAACTGAAGTGACATTTGGTTTTGTTGGTCAGCAGATATTGTGAGTCGAGGAGACTGAGCTCCTGTCAGATTTATTGGAATATAGTTTAACTCTTTGTTGGTGGAAACTTCCCGATGGTACACGCCATCTTGGACGGCGTCTCCCACCCGCTCCATGACGTGCCGGTCAAGCAAAGGAGCGCCTTCAGCGGAAGACTCATCCCCCCACAATGCACCACAGAGCGCCACAGGAAGTCATTCCTGCCTGTGGCCATCAGACTCTTTAACTCCTCCCTCTAAGTGTCAGTCTGTCTGACCCGAAGTCACTAAACTGGACATTGATCATTAACATCTCCGCCATAATTAATAGTAATTGTGCAATATTCTGTGTACTACTCCCGTGCAATAGTTTTTCTTATTTATTGTTATTGATATTATATACCTCTATTACTCTCGACAGTACATGCACCTCTGCTTTTTACTATTACTTATTTAGTTACATTGCATTTTATACTGTACTTCACCATCAACCAGTAAACCCACTTGGTACTCGACACTTAGTTTATCTTATACTTATACCGACCTGGTACTTCATTTATTTTCTGACCTGTTTTTATAGTTTTATAGTGTATCATATCGTTTTCTCCTGTGTGCGCTGACGTAAAGACGAGCTACTGTAACAAAGAGTTTCCCTACGGGGATCAATAAAGGATTTCTGATTCTGATTCTGAAAAAGTTCCCCAAATTATCACAACGCGCCCAAAAATGTTAACGTGGAGGGTAACCAGGAACTGGAGAACAGTGGCAACAAAAGCAGAGCCGGTGACACGTTAAGTTTCTGCAGTGAAACAAGTCTGAAATGAAAGCTGTCACATTAACGTAAAGGCGATAACACCACAAGCTTAAATACAAGGAGAGGCAGATTAAAGGACTCTGTAAATTATCACTCAGTTATCATCTCTTGCAAAAAGAAAAGAAACAGTTTAACAGGAAACAGTGAAGAATTATTGTCAAGTCAGCTCAAACTCTAAAAACAGCCGCTTCCTCTCACAGTGAGACCGGGACGATAAACACTCCAACGGGCAGAACAAAACAGTCAGAGCAGAAGTCTTCCTCCGTTCAGTTTAAAGTTTAATCTGACATCATTAACATCCAGCAAAACACTTTACGTGCAGCACAAGAGCAAACAGGAAGAGAAGCCGATGAGGAAATGCAGTAGAGAAGAATTGTTAGCAGGAATCAATAAGGACCTGGGGCCTTAATACAGAAAGTCTGAAATCCGATCTTATCTCAGTTTCCGATGACATTAAGGATTTTTGGTATTACAGAGCCGCCCTAACCGAAGAACTTTAGAAAGCTAGGAATCCTCAGTTAGGACGGCATAGACCCTGTCCTCGGGTCTGTACGGCAAATACAGTGAAGATGGGGAACAACATGAACACTGAAATATTATGATTGAAACGCTCCTCAAACCGATGATGATGAAGCTTTAAATTTAAGATGAGATACGAGGTCTGCGATAGGACAGGACACAGCCATGAGTTTAGGAACTGCTTCTGTAATAGGAAGACAAATGTGTTAAGATAGGACAAGCACTTTCTGTAATGAGGCCCAAGGATCAGAATTATAAAAGCTAAACAATACCCAACTCTAAATGTGAGGCCTCTGCTGTTGAAGAACAGCGACGTTCCTACTCTGATGTTCTCATTTCAAAACATGTCCGCCACAGTTTCATCACAGCTCAAAGTTTCACGTGAAGCAGCAGCTTTACTGCCGCTGCCGTCGAAAACACACTTATGACTTCTGACATGTGACTGCCTGGAGAATCTTTTACCACAAACACTGCAGCTGAAGGGTTTCTCCTCTGTGTGAAGAGGCGCGTGATGTTTTAGACTTAGTTTATGTGTAAATCTTTTCCCACACACTGAGCAGCTGAAGGGTTTCTCTCCTGTGTGGATTCTCATGTGTGTCACCATGTGGTCGCTCCGCGTGAAGTGTTTCTTACAAAATGAGCAGCTGAAGGGTTTCTCTCCTGAATGAAATCTCATGTGACGAACTAAGTTTTCCTTGCGAGGGAATCTTTTACCGCAGACGGAGCAGCTGAACGGTTTCTCTCCCGTGTGAGTTCTCATGTGTATCTGCAAATGTCCCTTGTGGCGAAATCTTCTGCCACATTCAGAGCAGCTAAATGGTTTCTCACCAGGACTATATCCCACATCGCTCAGAGAAATTGAATTATTTTGTAGAGACTCTGAAGTATTGTCTTCAGTCTCAGGTTGTAAATGTGTATCTGGATCTGAGTTCCTGGCTGGTCCTGGTCCTCCACAGTCCTCTCCATCAGCTCCTGTTTCCATCTGTCCAGTTTGGCTTTGATGAAGCTGTGAGGACTGAGGTTTCTCTTCATCTTCTTCACTCTTCACAGGGACAGGAGCGAATGGGAACTCGGTGATATCGGCCTCCTCCAGCCCTCGAAGCTGCTCTCCCTCCTGACTGGTCCAGAGCTCCTCCTGCTCCTCTTTAATGTGTGGGGGCTCTGGGTCCTGGTCCAGACTGGGGCTCCAGTCCTGCTGCTCGGGGGGAACCTCTTCTCTACTCAGCGACAGCTGCTGGACGTCTGCAGGACACACTGAAAGACAGAAACACACATCACCGTGATTTGATGTCGACACTGAAACCTGCGACTCCACTGCTTCATCTCAGTTTCTCAGCTTTGAGCAAAATTCATAAGACTGTTGTGTTAACATGCTTAATGTGAATATTTAAAATAATACGTTAAATGAGTTTGAATTAAACACATTTACTAAAAAGACCAAAAACAGGGTCAAAGGTCAGAAAAGACCAAAGATCAGTTTGTCCAAACAAAAATGTAAAAAATAAAAGTGACTGCGGTTAAACCAAGTACCATTAATAGTTCACTGTTAACTCGTCCAGAGTCCAAATAAACTCTTAGCTCGTGTGTTTTTATTGCAAGATTAAAAAAAAGGAGTTTGCCCTTTGATAACTGAGAATACCAATAAAGGTTTGTACGACATAAACGTGTCTGACGTGTCCTTCGTGGAAATATGTTACTTTTAGAAACACATTTTTGTGTCTCTCCACAAAACACTGCAGTGATGAACGTCCTCACTGTATTTAGCAGACTACATGTGCTCTTATTGGCGTTATACAGTATCATGATATATATTAGAAGACATTATAATGCAAAAGGGAAAAAAAATCATTTTGACATTCGGATGTAGTATACACTGCGTGTGCTGAATTTAAAACGAGGCTGAAGACTGAGGGGCAGGTTTGTAATTTTTCTATTTCGAAGTAATTAGTGTCATAAATAAATTAAAACAGACAATAAATCTGTTGAGAGACTGAACTTTGTGTAAAAAAAAAACGAGTGGAGGCTTCCTGAGGCCCCTCACATCCCTTACAAAAGGCGTAAAATGGTGTAGTCCGCCCTGCACGAGGATTCGTCTTTAAACGCAGCTAATCGAGCCGAGTGACTGCTGATGCTGCAGCACCGACGTCCACTGAAAGTCACGTCTTTCCCCAAGAAAAGACATCAGGGTCCCGAAAAGAAAGAAAGGAACGAGAAGGTCGTGTATGTTTTCATTGTATAACATAAATTAATCAGCATCGTAGCTACAACGTCATATATCAGCACCACCTAGCAAATCTTCAGAAACAGAGTGCAGCAGCGGCAGGTGAGACAGGTACCGAGGACGGGAGACAAGGTGAGCTCATCAAGTGGCAACTAAAAGTTATTACAAGCAATCATTTGACATTGAGGTGTCGCCGACGTCGCGGTAAAGACAGTTCAGCTTTGGAGAGATATTTAGATATTTCCTGCAGCAAGCTAGCATGACATGTTTGGTATCAACGGATTCATTGCAATCGCAAGATTCATATGATGCCACTGGCTTAAAAAACTGAGCCCGCCTTCAAAAGACAGTAACGTTGATGCCATTTTCAGAGGGTTAAAAGTAAAGCAAGAACTGAGGAGGAGAATAATTAAAAAGTTTAAGATCATGGTGATCAATGAGATTATATAGGGCTCCCTCTCAGTCGACCAAGTTTTCGTTAGTCGGGTATTCGACTCAAACTGCATTCGGAAGCTGCGTCTTGTCACCGAGCCGAAAGTGTCGGGATTGTTGCAACACGGACATTTTCTCTTGTAACACAGGAAGTCACTTACCGGCGCACTGCTGCTAACTGTACTAGCTGCCATTAGTTAGTTAGCTCAGTTAGCTATTAGCTGACTCTGCCCGAACTGGAAGCTCAGAGTACCGGGCAAGTGTTGGTGTTTGTCTACTCCGCTAGCACGGGAGCTTTGGACCGCCGGGAAATTTTTCAGGCCCGGGGCGGGGGACCCAGCGGGGGTGCGGGGCCAGAATGAACACCAGAATCGGAGCTGGGTGAGCGGGCAAAGTAAAGCAGGCTTTGCAGCCTCCTAGTGAATACGGCCGGACCAGGACCGAACCGAGTCGTTTGACGACAGTGACTACAGTACTGAGGTGATTTACAGCGGCTCCACCAGGACTCCGACTCCGGGGCGGCAAAGACACAGCGGCTTCAGCCGGGGACAGGAGAGGAGCGAGTCTGTGGCGAGTTAATTTGTAAGTAACATTATACATCATCATCGTATTGATAAGTCGTGAGTATTTGTTTTTGTGAAGTTGGAAGTTATTTATTCCCGTGTTTTGAACGAGACTTGTGTGATGTCATATTGTGTTGAAATAAATTAACAAAACGTTCAGTGGCCTCGCTGGTTGTTCCGACACATTAAGAATCATTAGCAAGCCGTTTAGCCGTTAGCAACAGGTGGCTTGCTTTGTGCCCCTTGTAAAGGAAATATTTTAAAGGTTCATTATTACGGGTTTGTATTTCTCAGTGATGTTAACTCAAACCCTTTTCTGCCCAAAAATATATATTTAAATAATTAAATTATTGTAGAAAAGGTTTCAGTCGTGGTCGTCTGGACGCTGTTTTCAGAATCAAGACGTTTCGGCTCCCATCCGGAAGTCGTTCTCAATTGTGAAAATGGTCTGAGAACTCAGAAATTTAAGCTACTCTGCGTTGCTTCAAACACAGAGTAGGGTTTGAAAGAGGTGTCAAAGAAGCCATTTTTGTGAAGAAAGAGAACCCCTCTTTGAACAGAAATGGTGGTCTGAGATTCAATCTGCCCAAAGTTTACCACAGTGTATTAACACCGTGGTCAAGCCAATCACATGCTAATCAGGTACTGAACAGTGATGAGGGAGGTGCAGCCAGAAAACAACAGGCCTGATTACTGATTACTGGGCCATCATGGAAACTATTAGGTCAGTTTCAGGTGAAACTAGCTAATCAACAGATACTCAGGTAGACTCCTCCCTGAGGGCGGGGCTTATGTAACACAGAGTAGCTTAAATTTCTGAGTTCTCAGACCATTTTCACAATTGAGAATGACTTCCGGATGGGAGCCGAAACGTCTCGATTCTGAAAACAGCGTCCAGACGACTACGACTGAAACCTTTTCTACGATGGAACCGCTCCTGGACGAATGAGGGACGACACCGTCTTATTTTAAAGGCTCATTATTACGGGTTTGTATTTCTCTGTAAAGTAGCACAGTGTTAACTCAAACCCTTTTCTGAAGCCCGAAAAATATATATTGAAATAATTAAATTAACATCATAAATGTGCGACGACTAGTCGACTAGGAAAATCTTTAGTGGGGGAAGCCCTAATATTATATACCTATTTTTCACTTTTAGATGGTTAAATTACGTCAGAAAAAGGGCTGCAGTTAAATTTTTGGCCTATTCAAAACAAGACAGTTTCATTTAAAAGATATATCTTACCTTGTTTTTTTCAGTCTTACTGTTAATGGTGCCTTCTGGACAGATTTTCGTTTCTTTATAAAAACAAGATTTGATCTTCAAAAAATCTTTTCAAAAAAGGAGTCTGAAAAAAGGTCAACGTCAAGGTCAATATATTTATAAGCAGGTTAAGAGGCTGTATCAATCCTGTATGCACAACTTGCTAACACTGTTTAAGAAGGGTTTTAACTAACGTAAATATTTCATAGCTACTTTCCATACAGACCTGCTCTGTGTAGCCGAAGCTGAGGCTGGAAAACAGCGTCCAGTAATAAGACGCGGAGCATCAGAATCAGAATCAGAAATACTTTATTGATCCCCGAGGGGAAAATCTTTCGTTACAGCAGCTCACCTTTACGTCAGTGCACACAGGAATAGAAGTACTAGCAAAAAGTACAATGCATTATTGATACACTAACTAATGATTACGGTTGTTTCTGCGTCCATCTGTCTAACTGTGGGAGGTGAAACGAAGAAGACATTTTACTTTCCTCTACAAGGAACGTTTCCTTTAAATTACTTTAATAGATTCATTAATTTAACCTGAAGCACTCAACACAAAATGAAACCGGGTTACCTTTATTTTGAAATCCGGATGTAGTGTACGCCATGTTTCCGCTGAGGTTAAAACGAGGCTGAAGACGTCGCAGTGACGTCAGTAACGACGCTAATAGTTTGCAACAGTCAGTAAACAGCGTGAGAGGCTGTTTACGGTAACAGCTGTTTGTTGAACGCGAGAAAAGAAGCGAAATAAAGTCACAAACGGAAACGTTTAACCGTTTCGGCGCCGTTAAGTTACCGTAAAGCTGAGAATACGGCCGCGAGAGAAGGAGAAGTGAAGCGGACAGACCTGCTCTGTGCAGCCGAAGCTGAGGCTGGAAAACAGCGGCCAGCAGCTCCCGCTGTCGCTCGTTCTCCTCTTTTGAACGACGAAGCTCCTCCTCGTACTCTGCTATCGTCCTTTCAAACAGCCCAAATATCTCCTCAGCAGCCGCAGTTAGTCGCTGCTTCACCAGCGCTCTCAGCATCTGGACTTTACACATTTTCACACAATGACGCCAACTTTTCCTCCACAAACTCCGTCAGAAACGCTGTTTGCTCTCCGTCAAACGGCCGCTCTGACCGGCGCTGCTGCCGTTGAACTCAACTCGAGCGACGAAGATAAACAAGCTGACGCCATTTTGTGAAGAAAGAGAACCCTCTTTTGAACAGAAATGGTGGTCTGAGATTCAATCTGCCCAAAGTTTACCACAGTGTATTAACACCGTGGTCAAGCCAATCACATGCTAATCAGGTACTGAACAGTGATGAGGAGGTGCAGCCAGAAAACAACAGGCCTGATTACTGATTACTGGGCCATCATGGAAACTATTAGGTCAGTTTCAGGTGAAACTAGCTAATCAACAGATACTCAGGTAGACTCCTCCCTGAGGGCGGGGCTTATGTAACACAGAGTAGCTTAAATTTCTGAGTTCTCAGACCATTTTCACAATTGAGAATGACTTCCGGATGGGAGCCAAACGTCTCGATTCTGAAAACAGCGTCCAGACGACTACGACTGAAACCTTTTCTACGATGGAACCGCTCCTGGACGAATGAGGGACGACACCGTCTTATTTTAAAGGCTCATTATTACGGGTTTGTATTTCTCTGTAAAGTAGCACAGTGTTAACTCAAACCCTTTTCTGAAGCCCGAAAAATATATATTGAAATAATTAAATTAACATCATAAATGTGCGACGACTAGTCGACTAGGAAAATCTTTAGTGGGGGAAGCCCTAATATTATATACCTATTTTTCACTTTTAGATGGTTAAATTACGTCAGAAAAAGGGCTGCAGTTAAATTTTTGGCCTATTCAAAACAAGACAGTTTCATTTAAAAGATATATCTTACCTTGTTTTTTTCAGTCTTACTGTTAATGGTGCCTTCTGGACAGATTTTCGTTTCTTTATAAAAACAAGATTTGATCTTCAAAAAATCTTTTCAAAAAAGGAGTCTGAAAAAAGGTCAACGTCAAGGTCAATATATTTATAAGCAGGTTAAGAGGCTGTATCAATCCTGTATGCACAACTTGCTAACACTGTTTAAGAAGGGTTTTAACTAACGTAAATATTTCATAGCTACTTTCCATACAGACCTGCTCTGTGTAGCGAAGCTGAGGCTGGAAAACAGCGTCCAGTAATAAGACGCGGAGCATCAGAATCAGAATCAGAAATACTTTATTGATCCCCGAGGGGAAAATCTTTCGTTACAGCAGCTCACCTTTACGTCAGTGCACACAGGAATAGAAGTACTAGCAAAAGTACAATGCATTATTGATACACTAACTAATGATTACGGTTGTTTCTCGTCCATCTGTCTAACTGTGGAGGTGAAACGAAGAAGACATTTTACTTTCCTCTACAAGGAACGTTTCCTTTAAATTACTTTAATAGATTCATTAATTTAACCTGAAGCACTCAACACAAAATGAAACCGGGTTACCTTTATTTTGAAATCCGGATGTAGTGTACGCCATGTTTCCGCTGAGGTTAAAACGAGGCTGAAGACGTCGCAGTGACGTCAGTAACGACGCTAATAGTTTGCAACAGTCAGTAAACAGCGTGAGAGGCTGTTTACGGTAACAGCTGTTTGTTGAACGCGAGAAAAGAAGCGAAATAAAGTCACAAACGGAAACGTTTAACCGTTTCGGCGCCGTTAAGTTACCGTAAAGCTGAGAATACGGCCGCGAGAGAAGGAGAAGTGAAGCGGACAGACCTGCTCTGTGCAGCCGAAGCTGAGGCTGGAAAACAGCGGCCAGCAGCTCCCGCTGTCGCTCGTTCTCCTCTTTTGAACGACGAAGCTCCTCCTCGTACTCTGCTATCGTCCTTTCAAACAGCCCAAATATCTCCTCAGCAGCCGCAGTTAGTCGCTGCTTCACCAGCGCTCTCAGCATCTGGACTTTACACATTTTCACACAATGACGCCAACTTTTCCTCCACAAACTCCGTCAGAAACGCTGTTTGCTCTCCGTCAAACGGCCGCTCTGACCGGCGCTGCTGCCGTTGAACTCAACTCGAGCGACGAAGATAAACAAGCTGACGCCATTTTGTAAAAAAAAAAAAAAAAGTCAGCCACAGTAAAAGTCACTTCCGGGTGCCACTTCCTCTCGCCCGTCAAAATAAAACCTCCAGATTTTTACTGAAACTTGTAACTTATTAATAAATAACAATAATGAATCAAATATGAACCGATATCCAGCTACAATAAGCCAGTTATGATGCAAACTCAGAGACAAAGATGAAATTCAAAAGGTGTATATAATTTGACTAAATCATTTTAATACACTTTGGCAGGAGAGACGAGCATTTTTATCGTCTTGTATCTGTGTCTTGTTGGGGCGACCCCAGACAGCGAGCTCGGGTATAACTCACTTTATTCAGTTCATTTTATTTCCAGACACACCGAGTTCAGAAGAGAAACAAACAGAATCTATATAAAACCCGACTATCATCGTCATCATCAATCTAAAAACGAACAAACTCCTGACGAGAATCCTGAACATTTTGAAAAACACTGAATATGTGAATTAATTATTTTACGTTTTAACTCTGACATTAAAATTCGGAACAAATGCTAAAACATAATAAAACATTTCTAACTTCACGACGACAGCGTGAGAACGGAGCTCGGCCGTCTTCTTACTGCTTGCAGTTAAATCTCATTTCTTCCCGTTTCTCGCGTGTTTAGTCTTTTTTAATAACTCAACATGAACGTCTTTGGTCAGTCTGCTCCTCGGCCAATAACTGAAAACAGTCGCTCAGTCGGTCTAGCTTGTTGCGTTTTCTTTAACACTAGCTGACCGTCAACACTTAACTATTCTAACGAACTACTGCAATTTCCCATATATCTGTTTTACCAACTAAACTGTTTCAATAGCACTTATCTAACTCCTCTAACTGATCATTTCCTCTACAGAACTAAGTCTTTTCTTCAGTGTCAGGTTCAGAAGAGTCTGATGTCTTGTCATCAGTCTCAGGTTGTAAATGTGTATCTGGTTTAGAGTTCCTGGCTGGTCCTGGTCCTCCACAGTCCTCTCCATCAGCTCCTGTTTCCATCTGTCCAGCTGAGCTGCTGGCTGGAGGCTCTGCCTCTCTGTTCTCCTCAGTTTGGTTTTGATGAAGCTGCGAGGCCCGACGCCCGACACAGTTGTGGTTTTTGACGTCTTTATACCAAGTGAATCTTTTGTCACAAACGCTGCAGCCGTACCGTTTCTCTCCTGTGTGGATGCTCATGTGCTGAGTCAGACTTCCTGCTTGTGTGAAACTTTTGCTACAAACCGAGCAGCTGAATGGTTTCTCTCCCGTGTGAGTTCTCATGTGCAGCTGCAAAGTGGCCTTCTGTTTGAATCTTTTCCCACACACTGAGCAGCTGAAGGGTTTCTCCCACGTGTGGATTCTCATGTGTCTCACCATGTGGTCGCTCCGCGTGAAGTGTTTCTTACAAAATGAGCAGCTGAACGGTTTCTCTTCTGTGTGTACTCTAATGTGTCTCTTCAGATGTCCCCTACTGCCAAACATTTTCCCACACTCAGAGCAGCTAAATAGTTTCTCCTTCCAACCATCACTGTCCACAGTCTCAGGACGACCAACACACGGGTGTCTTTTGAGCTGATAACCCCAAGTGAATCGTTTGTCACAAACACTGCAGCTGTATCTTTTCTCCTCTGAGTGAACCGCCATGTGTTGACTCAAATATCGTCCTTGCGCAAATCCTCTACCGCAAACTGAGCAACTAAATGGTTTCTCTCCTGTGTGAGTTCTCATGTGAAACTTCAAATTCACCTTCAGGTTGAATCTTTTACCGCAAACTGAACAACTAAATGGTTTCTCTCCTGTGTGTATTCTAATGTGTCTCTTTAGATTTCCCTTGCAACCAAATTTTTTCCCGCAGTCAGAGCAGCTAATTGGTTTCTTGCCGGTACTACATCTCATACCACTTTTAGAGACTTTATCGTTTTTCAGCAAGTTTAAACCTGACCGAGGGTCTCTGGTCTCCTCCCAGTCATCACAACTGACTTCAATCTCAGCTACTGAAAATTCTCCAGTCTTGACATCAGTCTCAGGTTGTAAATGTGTATCTGGATCTGAGTTCCTGGCTGGTCCTGGTCCTCCACAGTCCTCTCCATCAGCTCCTGTTTCCATCTGTTCAGTTTGGCTTTGATGAAGCTGCGAGGACTGAGGTTTCTCTTCATCTTCTTCACTCTTCACAGGGACAGGAGCGAATGGGAACTCGGTGATATCGGCCTCCTCCAGCCCTCGAAGCTGCTCTCCCTCCTGACTGGTCCAGAGCTCCTCCTGCTCCTCTTTAATGTGTGGGGGCTCTGGGTCCTGGTCCAGACTGGGGCTCCACTCCTGCTGCTCGGGGGGAACCTCTTCTTTCCTCAGCGACAGCTGCTGGACGTCTGCAGGACACAGTAAACACACGCAGAGAAATAGTTTCACACTGATGGAGATTTGACTCCACCACGTCAGGTCTCAATACAACATTTGTAAACAGACGATGCTACAGGTGGCATTACATCAGCTGACCTCACGTCAGTTTCAGGAGTCACCTTCTCTCAGACAAACTTTCATTCAAATCAGATCAACAGTTTAAGCTTCTGGATCTAACAGGTTTTGAACCAGGACCTTCAGTATTTTACAGAAACCGCGATCCGTTTTCTGAGTCTGATCTAAACGGTTTTCTCTCCGTGTGAGTTCTCATGTGCAGCTGCAAAGTGGCCTTCTGTTTGAATCTTTTCCCACACACTGAGCAGCTGAAGGGTTTCTCCCACGTGTGGATTCTCATGTGTCTCACCATGTGGTCGCTCCGCGTGAAGTGTTTCTTACAAAATGAGCAGCTGAACGGTTTCTCTTCTGTGTGTACTCTAATGTGTCTCTTCAGATGTCCCCTACTGCCAAACATTTTCCCACACTCAGAGCAGCTAAATAGTTTCTCCTTCCAACCATCACTGTCCACAGTCTCAGGACGACCAACACACGGGTGTCTTTTGAGCTGATAACCCCAAGTGAATCGTTTGTCACAAACACTGCAGCTGTATCTTTTCTCCTCTGAGTGAACCGCCATGTGTTGACTCAAATATCGTCCTTGCGCAAATCCTCTACCGCAAACTGAGCAACTAAATGGTTTCTCTCCTGTGTGAGTTCTCATGTGAAACTTCAAATTCACCTTCAGGTTGAATCTTTTACCGCAAACTGAACAACTAAATGGTTTCTCTCCTGTGTGTATTCTAATGTGTCTCTTTAGATTTCCCTTGCAACCAAATTTTTTCCCGCAGTCAGAGCAGCTAATTGGTTTCTTGCCGGTACTACATCTCATACCACTTTTAGAGACTTTATCGTTTTCAGCAAGTTTAAACCTGACCGAGGGTCTCTGGTCTCCTCCCAGTCATCACAACTGACTTCAATCTCAGCTACTGAAAATTCTCCAGTCTTGACATCAGTCTCAGGTTGTAAATGTGTATCTGGATCTGAGTTCCTGGCTGGTCCTGGTCCTCCACAGTCCTCTCCATCAGCTCCTGTTTCCATCTGTTCAGTTTGGCTTTGATGAAGCTGTGAGGACTGAGGTTTCTCTTCATCTTCTTCACTCTTCACAGGGACAGGAGCGAATGGGAACTCGGTGATATCGGCCTCCTCCAGCCCTCGAAGCTGCTCTCCCTCCTGACTGGTCCAGAGCTCCTCCTGCTCCTCTTTAATGTGTGGGGGCTCTGGGTCCTGGTCCAGACTGGGGCTCCAGTCCTGCTGCTCGGGGGGAACCTCTTCTTTCCTCAGCGACAGCTGCTGGACGTCTGCAGGACACAGTAAACACACGCAGAGAAATAGTTTCACACTGATGGAGATTTGACTCCACCACGTCAGGTCTCAATACAACATTTGTAAACAGACGGTGCTACAGGTGGCATTACATCAGCTGACCTCACGTCAGTTTCAGGAGTCACCTTCTCTCAGACAAACTTTCATTCAAATCAGATCAACAGTTTAAGCTTCTGGATCTAACAGGTTTTGAACCAGGACCTTCAGTATTTTACAGAAACCGGCGATCCGTTTTCTGAGTCTGATCTAAACGGTTTTCTCTCCCGTGTTTACGACTTAAGAGCAGGTGAGAAAAGGGTTTTGCCAGGATCAGTTTTCTAAGTTACTTTCCCCCCCCCCCATCTGTGAAAACCAAGCGGCAACGCCGGGGCTGAAAAATGAAGCCACCAGGAAGAGCCAAAACCTGCGGCCGCTCGAGGAGCTCCCACAGAGCTTCACGGCGGAAGTAAACATGTTTACAGCCTGGTACAAAACACGGGTTTGAGCTCTAAAGATAACGTTTTTTTTCCACCTGTTTAAATTATGTTAAGGCTTAAAGTTCTGCATAATTAAGGACAGGCGAGTGCCGTCACAGGTGGCTAGCCGCTAGGTGGTTTCTTCAGCCAGGCTAACAACCAGATCTTCTGCTCCGCCGATGAATGTTAAACCGTCTCTTTTCTTTAGTTGTCGCCATGGAAACGCTACGGCTCCAACTAACGATTATTTTCAGGGTCGATCATTTTCTCAATGAATCGATTAGTTGTTTGGTCTGTAAAATGTCGGTGTTTCCCCAAAGCCCAAGACGACGTCCTCAAAACGTCTCGTTTTTGTCCAAAACCCCAAAGATATTCAGTTTGCTGTCACAGAGGAGGAAAGAAACCAGGAAATATTCACATTTAAGAAGCTGCAATCGGAGAATTTTGACTTTTTTTCTTAAAAAATGACTCAAAACGATTAATCGACTATCAGAATAGATGGCAATTAATTTAACAGCTGACAACTAAATCAGTCGTTGCAGCTCTAGACCACACTCTGGTTTTTTATTTGTTGTTTGAGTTGATTTTATCAACGTATTCTAAGCTTTTGTTAGTTTACTTACATCCTTTGACTGTAATCACCAATCAGTCCCGGAGTTTAATCTCTCTGTGAAGCACTTCGGTCAACGTTTGCTGTTTTTAAATGTCCTCAGTAGAGAAACTGACTCGACTAACAGAAACCAGATCGTGCATGAAACGCTTATTGCGACGTCCCTCATGTGTCCACTGCAGGCAGGAGACAGTCTGACTACACGTGAGCTAATGCAGCCTAAAAAACGGGGCTCACGACTCGCGGCTGTAAAGGAGAAGTGAAGCGGACAGACCTGCTCTGTGCAGCCGAAGCTGAGGCTGGAAAACAGCGGCCAGCAGCTCCCGCTGTCGCTCGTTCTCCTCTTTTGAACGACGAAGCTCCTCCTCGTACTCTGCTATCGTCCTTTCAAACAGCCCAAATATCTCCTCAGCAGCCGCAGTTAGTCGCTGCTTCACCAGCGCTCTCAGCATCTGGACTTTACACATTTTCACACAATGACGCCAACTTTTCCTCCACAAACTCCGTCAGAAACGCTGTTTGCTCTCCGTCAAACGGCCGCTCTGACCGGCGCTGCTGCAGCTAGCATGCTAAGCTAACTCCCGTCCCCCGGCGCTCTGGCCGCAGCTAGCATGCTAAGCTAACTCCCGTCCCCCGGCGCTGTGGCGGCAGCTAGCATGCTAAGCTAACTCCCGTAGCTCTGTAGGCTACCGGGAGATGAGCCAGAGGTGAAACCTTCAGCGCAGAGTCCGTTCAGACGGGTTTATCCGGACACACAGAGGCTCTTCCTCAACACAACAACGGGGCTCGAGCGACGAAGCCGTTCCTACGAGACGCCATCTTTCTTGTGATGTCACTTCTTCTTCTTCTTCTTCTTCTTCTTCTTCTTCTTCTTCTTCTTCTTCTTCTTCTTCTTCTTCTTCTTCTTCTTCTTCTTCGGATTCTCACGGCAGTCGGCATCCTTTGACTTGCATCGCTGCCACCTCGTGGCTTTAGTCGTCCGTTATTATCCTGTTCTGTTACAGTAATTAGCTTTCTCCCCACGTTCAAGCCCGGTGGTTATTCTTACTGCCCCCCTCGTCCTGTCATCGCAGCCTTTCCTCTTGATGTTTTTCCCCCGCTGGCTCCTCTCGACAGCGACCGGCTTCTTGACCTTCTCATGGTCACTTGCTCCTTTCTGTTTCCACCATTTATTTCCCCTCCTATTTGTTTTTAATCGCGTGGACGTGTCTTTCTTTTGGTCATTTCCTGGCCGGCAAAGGGTCCAACTGAGAGCTCCGTTTGTTTGTCCCCAAACATTTAGTCAGAAGAAACTAGTTCTTCTTTTGAACGCAGAACTCATGTTAAAGACATTCCTGTCTATTTAACGTTATTCTCGACGCTATCTCACACGGCGTCCCCCCGCCTGAAACCGCCGCAGACCAAGACACGGAGCGGATCTGATTTATTGCAGCTCCGATGAGACGCAACGGCGCCTCCTGATGGACTGCTCAAGAGGTCTGGACCACCTTGAAAGGACTCGGTCTCTCTTTCGATGTAAAGTACAACTCGGTCACGTACGGCCTCCTAGAAGAGAAGACCAGTTTCAGCTGGTCATCAGCATTGTGTGTGTACAGATCTGGAAAACCAGATGCGCCGTGGTTTTAAATCAGACCGTCATCGACAGCAACATGGTGGTGAAACACGTGCTGGCTGACCTCCGGAGATAAAAGACTTGAATCTATCTGGACTTGTGTCTTTATCGCTTGGCTCCTCACATTGGCACTTGCACTTTTACCACTTTGTATTACGTTTAGTATTCTTGTATGAGTTGTATTGAATTATTTATGCTGCGTTTTTGTAAACTTTGTATTTAACTTGTTAAAACTTAATAAAGATTTATTTAAAAAAAAAAAAAAAAGAGGTATCTGATGCTGCTGTGAACAGGCTCGAGCTGAATGTGCAAATGAAGGACAACACTGTGGAGTTCAACGCCAACGACATTAAAGACCGTGAGTCCAAAACTCTTAAGGTTAAAAATTCGGGACAGAAAATGTAAACGAGAGAGAGAGAGAGAGAGTCGCGGAGCTTGAGCGCCACAAACGCAGCCGGACTTTGAAACTGGCTCGCGAAGCAGGAACGTGAAAACACGAGCGAGAAGGTGCCGCAGATTCTGGTCCACAACGGACTGACGAGCTCTGTGCACCGGCCAGGTCGTCGTGCGCCGCGAGGCCCCTCAGGGACGAGCTCTGGCGCCTGACGAGGGGCTCTGCAGCGAGGAAGAGCTCTGGTCGTGACTCAGGTCACTTTACTGACCAGATACTTGGATCTTTTGTCATTTCTAAGGACATTTCAGATGATTGCATGTACGTAGTATATATATATATATATATATATATATAATAATGTTCTTTTTCCAAAGCAGCCTTGTTCCTGTCATTATCTTAGAGACAAGCACTAAAAGAGAGGCCATTTTTCTTTTCTGCAGAAGCAAGAAGCGCATGTGTTTTGTTACAAGAGACTCCGTCTAATGAAACTGATGATTCTGGACCAACCAATGGGCGAGAAGAGTGTTATTTTGTCACAGAACCGATCTGCGGCTGTGTTTAACAACTTCCCTGGACAATAAGACTAAATAAAGCCGGGACGGACACTGGATCCGATGTGTGTTCTGTCAACTGAGCACTTTATTATTTTGGGGAATATTTATTTAGATGCAATAATATTTAAGAATAAGAGCTTACTCTCCCCGAAATCAACAATCTTATTAATGATTCGCAGCTCAGATAAACAACTAATAATACCGTGTCAGGAGGAGTACGGTGTGTAAGCTCACCCACCAGGTTACATAACCATCAATATAATCTTCATCTAGTCAGTTTCTGTAATAATCACAATCTGACTGACACATTACATCCTAATTTAAAAGCATTTTATTGGCTTAGACCAGATGGTTCAAGCAGGTCTAGGATTGATTTCTGACTATATACAAGAATTAGTTGCAGACTGTGATAAATCTACTGCTCCCTTATCCGACCCCCGTTTTATTGATCTATCTCAACAATGGTTATTGGAAGTTCAGTGCCAGCCTGTTGCACTCCGGGGGTAAAGACGTTATTACTGAAGTTTTCCTCTTCTGTCTCCAAATGGGAATTTTTTTGAAAGTTGGAATAAGAAGCTTTTCCTTTAGCAAACGACTGAAACAAGAGGCCAAACTGACGAGAGAGATAAGTCTGCGCTGCAATAAACCCACAGAAACTGATGCCTCGTGACTCACGCTGCAAACCCAACGGGATGATGTTCACACGAGGAAAGCAGAGAGGCCTTACATCCGATCAGAAGCAAAATGGATCGAGGATTACTTTTGTGGATTAGAGAGAAAATACGGGAACACTGATCATCAATGACAATGAATGCTCTGACCCAAAGAGAACAGCCAGTGAGACTTATTCCTTTTATAGTAATTTATATTCTTTTAATTTCTCACCTGATGCAGCACAAATCTTCTTTGACCAAATCAAAGACTTCAGTCCTCAAATAACTGAGGACTTCAGAAATGACTGAGATCTCACCAGCTTGACTCCCGACGGCTCGCCCGGCCCAGAAGGCCTTTCAGCTCATCTTTACGAACATTTTTGGGAACATATCATCAAGTACTTTTATCTGAAACTATAGAAAATGCCTCACTTCCACAGACTATGAGGCAACGTATAATAGTTCTCATTCCAAAAACCAGGTAAAGATCCCAATATTGGATAATTGGCGACCAACGACTCTCCTCAACAATGATTACAAACACTTTCAAATCGTCTCAATAAAGGGCTTCTTCAAATAATTAGTCAACCCAGTCAGGATTTATGAGCGGTAGATCAATACATAACAATGTGCGCCTAGTCCTGGACCTGCTTGAATATAGTGATTATATAAATAATGAAGGACTGATTCTTTTTCTTGATTTCTACAACGCTTTCGACCTGGTAGAACGTCAGGAACTCAGGAATTTCAGGAATGTGATCAAATGCTTTAGTCATGACACTAACATCTGTGTCAGTACTTCCCCTCCTTTTATGGTTAACAGAGGTATAAAACAAGGCTGCCCAGTTTCCACATCACTCTTCTTAGTCGCAGCAGAAATGCTCTCAATTAAAAATTCAGATATTGAACAACTGAGAACCAAATAGTCGTAAGTCAGCTGGCAGACGACACAACTTTGGTTTTGAAAAATGTCGAGCAGGTTCCAAAAGCTACTCAGATGATAGATTTATTTCCCAAAGCATCTGGTCTACTGAACTGAACTTGAAAGTGTGAATTATTATCTATGCATGACATATGGTATCCACATTAACGCCACAGTCAAACACTCAGGTGTGCATTTTACAAAGAATATTACATTAAGTGAAACTTGAATATATAGAATAAAATGGATGAATGCAAATCGAGGTTAGACAGATGGTTAAAAAGAGATCTTTCTCTGTTTGGTCGCATTTATATAATAAAGATGAAAAGTCTTTCAAGGTGCATTAATCCAGCTTATTCTCTCTCCATATCTAACAAAGCGGTGAAGACCATCAACAAGTTAAACTTTTACTATATTTGAAAAAGCCAGTTTGGTTTTTTGGAAGGTGGAACCACTTGGTAGCCCCGCCCTAAAGCAAACCCTGCTTTATCGTCCGTTTTCCTCTAAATAATTTACTAAATGAACATCATGCTGTATTGACGAAGACTTGAAACTAGCGACTGAGACCATGAACTCATTAGGAAACTGTTTACAGAGGTAATAAATCAGGTGAGGAGTTGGGTCATTTTCTCACTGAGTTTCATTCAACTGGCCATTAGAAAGAACGCAGGTTTAAGGCACTTCGTCCCTGATGAATGTCCATCTCATTTCTTTGTTTCATTCCCAAGACACAAAAAAATACTCACGCCGTTTGTAGAAGACGTAAAAGGTACTGGAGCAAAATGAAATGAAAGTGTCATTTGAGGAACAGCCGCGTTTCCACCAAGTTCAGCTCAGTTTGTTACACATTATAATGGTAATTTTTGCGTTTCCATTGTGAAAAGTTGTGGATGGTACCAAAAGAACCACTGCACTCCATCCTGTTTATTCGTTACCTCTCTGTTGAGGTTCCAAGCGAGCTGAGCCGATACTAAAAGTTAAAACACTGCAGATCACTGATTGATCAGAGAGGATCTGAGTAGCCAGAGTCGACTCGTCAAAGTCAAACATTAAGCCTCATTCAGAACCTCCCACTGATCTTCTGTGATATAGTCCCAGACCCAACCGGCAGCGGCGGACGGCCGCCCCCCCCCCGAGTCTGGTTCTGCTCGAGGTTTCTGCCTCTTAAAGGAAGTTTTTCCTTGCCGCTGTGGCCAAGTGCTTGCTCATGGTGGGATTTGTTGGGTCTCTGTAAATGATATTATAAAGAGTTCGGTCTAGACCTGCTCTGTAGGAAAAGCGCAGTGAGATAACTTCTGGTGTGAATTGGCGCTGTATAAATAAAGTTGAATTGAAGGTGACAGGCAGTGGCATTTGTTGTTACTTTTGTTGCATATTGTTAACATTGTGTTACAGAGGAAATGACTCCAAATAACCTGTGATGCTCTTCAATAAGATGTTTTAAAAATACAGATTTGTATCCTCAAAGGAAATTAATCCCAAAAGACCCCTTCATGATCCATTATCCTGAGTGGATCCCCCAAATTGGTCCCTTATTACGTGTTTGGAGTGCGAGGTATGAAGCCAAACACAAATTATTTAAATCAAGTCTAAAAAACTTCAAGAACATAACTTACGGAAGAGTATAGGGGACTTTATTCAAATGATTATGTAAATGATTATGCAAATGAAATTCCACAATAGAATTATAATTTTCCACATATGTACAATGATCCAAAACACACCAGCAAGTCCACCTCTGAACGGCTGAAGAAGAACAAAATGAAGACTTTGGAGCGGCCTAGTCAGAGTCCTGACCTGAATCCTATTGAGATGCTGTGGCGTGACCTTAAAAAGGCAGTTCGTGCTCGAAAACCCTCCAATGTGGCTGAATTACAACAATTCTGCAAAGATGAGCGGGCCAAACTTCCTCCACAGCGCTGTAAAAGACTCACTGCAAGTTATCGCAAACGCTCGGTTGCAGTTGTTGCTGCTAAGGGTGGAGCAACCAGTTATTAGGTTTAGGCGGCGATCACTTTTTCACACAGGGCCATGTAGGTTTGGATTTAGTTTTCCCTTAATAATAACAACCTTCATTTAAAAACTGCATTTTGCGTTGTGCTTCGCTCTTCTTCCACTCTTTTTGCCACCGAAGCTCTAACTTTTCTTTGCAAATGCAAAATCACATTTTCCCAACTGGACCTTCAGATCAATAGTTTCCCTTTTAGTCTGAGATTTCATTTCCCTGAACCCCTGAGAGTCCAGGTCCCCACAAAAAGCCCACGAGGCGGCCCATCCTCTCGATCCTAAACAAGCAGCACAAAATCTCCGGGAGCAGGTCGGGGCGGGTTTCTATTCTGATCAAACAAAGATAGATGTACCTCAGGATCGGGGAGAAACCAGAAAGGAACAGGAGACCGGACCGACCCACTTACACTGTCGGTGTTTACTGCCAGCTGTTTTAGAGGTGAATTCAAATCTGACTTCTTGTCCTTACCTACAAAGCTTTCCATGTTAGTTGTTCATCCACCCACACACCCGGAAATCTGACGACCTCTCCTCTTCCTGAGGGATACTCATACGATAAGGCAGGGATTTTCCTCTTGAAGCCAAAGATCATGAATTTACTTTTAGACGTGGAAATCCCAAATCCCCATTTATCTGCCCACTGAACAACCTGCTCCAAGGCCTTTTGAATTTGACAGAACACATGACCAACGTTTCTCCTTCGGATGGCGCCGCCATCTGCCAATAAAGACTTAAAGTATGGATCTTTTCCTGGTTTCAAAATTGGAATCACTACTGCGTGTTTCCATTTTGTTGGTAACTTTCCTACCTCCCAGATATAGTCAAAAAGAACAAGGGTTTCATCTCATACAACATCATCTAAATGTTCAAGCAGTTCATAACTTATCTTGCACTGGAGTGGTATCCGCCCCTGCCTGCATGGCATCCTCCTCTTTCAAGGAGGAAAGACGCATTGTATGAGCCGTTTCCTTCACAAACATCATTTAATTTCCATTTTTCTACTTTCAAGACGTCCCCCTCATCCTTAAGCCCTCTTCTCCTAGTGATTTGGAAAAATCTTCACACACATATCTGCTTTTTCTTTACTATTTACAGTGCAAACATCATTCAGGACAAGCTTTGTGGTCTTAACTTTTCCAGACATTCTCTGGATTCTGGACCGTATCTACCTGACTGGAGTATCCGGACCTTCTTTTTTGCATCTTTAATAGTTTTCCTTGCTAATTCTGTGCATCATTTATAAGTAAGTTAATTTTTTAAAAGCATTTAATTTGGTGCTCACTAACTCACCCTGAACTTGGTTTAACCTACATCCTGTGTTGTTTTCTTGAGGTATGTGAATAAAACAGCAACAATATAACGTTACAAGGGGTCGGTAATGTTTATTGACATAAAAAAAGACATTACAATGGCGACGTACTTTGTCTCCAATTATATACTTTACATTTGATTAGCAAGACTCCCAACTTAATGAGCACTTCAAACAAAATCAAGAGCAGAATTCCTTCCACAAGTTGGCTTCATTTTTATTATGTTGTTCAGAAGAACAGATGTACAAACGTCCTGCCTCACCTGTGCGAGATCTCTCTCTCTCTCGCATTGAAGTAGAAATTTTATGGCAAGTGATACACAATCAGTCGTAGGCTTTTTAGAGAGCGGAGCACACGATGCAAACAGACCCACATCCTCATAAATGACAACAACAAAAAATACAATAAAATAGCTAAGTGGTCTCTTCAAATAATTCCAAGGCATCAATAATATTCAGCACTTTTTTAGCTGCTTGTTTTCCCCCCATACACTTCAGTGATCTGTAGTACAGATCCAGCTCTTTCATAAAAACCACCAACAAGGGTTGTGTCCCAATACACCTACATTTATGGATAACAAATTTACCTAAAACAATGTGTTCAGGAGAAATTTCAGTTTTCTTATCCTCCATTATGATTCCAAATGTAAAATAACTTCTGGTGAAATGGGCGAGAGAAAATATTTTGGATTCCAGCCAATCATACATGTCGCACCAGGAAGTATTTCTATAAAGACAGAAGAAAAATAAGTGGTCTGTAGTTTCTATTTGTTCATAACGGATATACAGCTAGTGTGATCAAAGTTGAACGACTTCTTTTGAAGGATATCAGTGGGGGATTTTTAGCCATCAAAATAAAAGAAGTTGGTATGCTTTTAATAACCTTATATTGTTTACTGTTTCACTGGAAGTTGAATTTCATACAGAACATCTCAAAAGGTAAGATGTTGCCAGATTCATCTAATAAATGGGTGACAGACCAGATGGGAACATTGTGCTTGGACAATAGTTTCCAATATAACAATTCTTGTGAATGAATCAAAGATAATTTTACAGGTAATTTTTGAAGAAAAAAAAAAAAAAAAGTCACAACGTAAAAGAAAATCAATACCACCAATCTTTTTAAAAACTTCCCTGGGAACAACAGCACCAAAAGCTGCTGTTGTTTACGTTTCAAATAAACTCAACAGCTAAAAGGCCTTTCTGACGCAGCATGTGTCCGAAATTTACTTTTTGACTCACCGGCCAATGGGACTGATAGATGAAAAAAATCCAGCAGCCAAGCACAATTTTTAACGGGTCAAAACAATAAATTGCCTTCTTGTGTCACATATACATTGGTTTAAGTACATTTCACTGGGATAATGACTTATTTGGCGCTTGGTGGGTGTTCATTGCGGACCCTGGTCACAAGGTAGCACTCAGGAAACGTTTCACTGCAAACTGAGCAACTGAATGGTTTCTCTCCTCTACAAGTCATCTTGAGTCTTTGCAGACACATTTTGTACATTGTGAACAGGTGAGGCTTTTCTCCTGTATGCCATCTCATGTGACTCTTTAGAAAGTTGTGGCAAGCAGTTCTTTTACCACAGACTGAGCAACTGAATGGTTTCTCTATCCTGTATGATGTTTCTTGTGACGGTTCAAGCTTGAGTTCTGGGTAAATGTTTTACCACAGACTGAGCAACTGAATGGTTTCTCCCCTGTATGATGTTTCTTGTGACGATTTAAGTGCGAGTTTTGGGTAAATGTTTTACCACAAACTGAGCAACTGAATGGTTTCTCTCCTGTGTGAGTTCTCATGTGTTTCACAGCATCTATTTTCAGTGTAAAATGTTTTGTACACTGTGAACAGCTGAAAGGCTTTTCTCCTGTATGCAATCTCATGTGAGTTTTGACAAAGTCGCGGCGAGCAAATGTTTTACCACAGACTGAGCAACTGAATGGTTTCTCCCCTGTATGATGTTTCATGTGACAATGTAAGTGTGTGTTCTGGGTAAATTTTTTACCACAAACTGAGCAACTGAATGGTTTCTCTCCTGTGTGAACTCTCATGTGTATCTTCAGATTTCTCTTGCGGACAACTGTTTTCCCACACACAGAGCAGCTGACTGATTTCTTGTCAGTATTACATCCCGCATCACTTACAGGGATTTCCGTATTTTTTAAAGAGTGTAAACTAGACTGAGGTTCTCTGGTCTCTTCGCTGTCTTCAGTCTCAGGTTCAGAAGAGTCTGAAGTCTTGTCATCAGTATCAGGTTGTAAATGTGTATCTGGATCAGAGTTCCTTGCTGGTCCTGGTCCTCCACAGTCCTCTCCATCAGCTTCTGTTTCCATCTGTTCAGTTTGGTTTTGATGAAGCTGTGAGGACTGAGGACCAACACATGCGTGTCTTTTGAGTTGATAACCCCAATTGAATCGTTTGTCACAAACACTGCAGCTGAATCTTTTCTCCACTGAGTGAACCGCCATGTGTTGACTCAAATAACGTCCTTGCGCAAATCCTCTACCGCAAACTGAGCAACTAAATGGTTTCCCTCCTGTGTGAGTTCTAATGTGTCTCTTCAGATGTCCCTTGCAACTAAATCTTTTCCCACACTCAGAACAGCTGAATGGTTTCACATCAGTACTACATGTCATACCACTTTTAGAGACTTCATCATTTTTAAAGTTTAAACCTGACCGAGGGTCTCTGGTCTCCTTCCAACCATCATCACTGTCTTCAGTCTCAGGTTCAGAAGAGTCTTCAGTCTTGTCATCAGTGTCAGGTTGTAAATGTGTATCTGGATCTGAGTTCCTGGCTGGTCCTGGTCCTCCACAGTCCTCTCCATCAGCTTCTGTTTCCATCTGTTCAGTTTGGCTTTGATGAAGCTGTGAGGACTGAGGTTTCTCTTCATCTTCTTCACTCTTCACAGGGACAGGACTGAATGGGAACTCGGTGATATCGGCCTCCTCCAGCCCTCGAAGCTGCTCTCCCTCCTGACAGATCCAGAGCTCCTCCTGCTCCTCTTTAATGTGTGGGGGCTCTGGGTCCTGGTCCAGACTGGGGCTCCAGTCCTGCTGCTCAGGGGGAACCTCTTCTCTACTCAGCGACAGCTGCTGGACGTCTGCAGGACACAGTAAACAAAAAGACAGACATTATGGAAAACCACCACTTTCTGTTAAAGTTCTTTCAACTGTATCAGTATTAGTTTTGCATTTATACAAATTGTCACCTGTACATACACTATTTTTTAGCCATCATTCCCTCTTACACTCCCTGCACACAGTCACGAAACAGACTGCTGAATCCCTATAGACACAAGTTATAACAATTCAATGCACCAGCAATAATGAGGTCATCAGTACACACATGACACAACAACAGCCGGATGGTGTTTTTATTGTGCTTAAATGTATGTGTACCTGCTGAATCATGGTTAAGTCACTACTAATAAACGAAATCCACATTTACGGGTTTACAAACATGTAAATTAGATAAACTACGGGCTAGCTAACAATGTCCCATCCATTTTTAACCTGATGTTTTCATGTGTCTGAGACAGGCAGAGCACAAGTTAAAACTGCTTCATCTTAGATGATTGGACAATAATATGTTACGACTGTAAGAAAAGAACAACTACTGTGTTATTGACGAGAAAATGCATTTCAGCTACTTTGGCATGTGTGTTTCCCGTTTTGATGAGCTGCTGCATCGCACTGAACCGTACATACAGCATGGAAGGACCCACAGCAGCCTGGCCAGTTTGCAAGAAAGACTGAGGATCCTTGCATCTGGTAATAGCCAGAGTTACAGTCAGAAAGCTGTTGCTGCTAGCTACAAGTTAGGATCGGTGACGGTGTCACTGTATGTGTCAGAGGTGCACCATGCTATCTGGAAGGCGCTGAGAAAGGACTTTGTGTCTGTACCGAAAGCAAGCGAGTTGACCGACACTGGCCGTGATTTCTGGAGAGTGTGGAACTTTCCAAACTGTGTGGGATCCATGGATGGAAAACACCTGCAGATCACAGCACTCAGGGAGTGACTACTTTAATCTATTGTGCTTTTGGCTGTCTGCGATGCCAAGTATCGCTTCACTATGGTGGCCACCATCATTGGAGAGTGATGGTGGAATTTTCCAGGACAGGAAATGTGGTTCAAGACTTCTGCAGGGGACCCTAGATCTTCCACCACCTGTGTTCCTGGGAGATGTAGCATTTCCATTGAATGTAAAGTGCTTCAAATGCTGCAACCCCGTCAGTCTGGTCACCCAGCACACCCAACAGATCCACAGAGTTTGAAACCGGTTACCACGCTCTACAAAGGAATATTAAACCTCATCACCAACAGACCCCTGACAATAAGGACTGGCAGTAGGGCTGTCACTTTCTATCGGATGTTGAAAAAAATGTAATAATCGATCTGAGTGTAAGGGCAACAAGCTGTGTATAAACTTAAACTTTTTAAACTTTAATTAAAGTATGGCTGTTTGCAGACTTTGTAAAATGCAACTAGCTGCGGTAACATTACCAGGACAAAAGTCAACTGTCACTGAAATTAGGCAGTGAAGGCACTGAGAATGAACTGAACAATTCTATGACATAGTTTAGGTTCAGGCAATGTCAGTCAGGCTATTTCTTGGCGAACAGCTGCTGGGCTCAGTATCTGGCGGTTGCCAGGCAACCTCAAGCTGACGACAAGACTCCAGGAAGTCACTGCGCCCGGCAAAGAAATAGTTCCAGCTAGGGCTGAACGGTTTGGAAAAAATATCTAATTGCGATTATTTTTGACCGATATTGCAATTGCAACAGGAGGGATGGTGGGACAGATAAAACAACATTACACAACCTATGGATTTAACTCTTATTCAAAACATTTTTGTAGAGCATGCTTGATCTGTGCTAAGCACAATTCTCAGGGAAACTTAAGACCTAGAAGAGGGTGTTTCCCTCACCACAGTATCCGTTTCAAGTAATACATATGGATTTTATAGAGTTAAATCAGAGTGAAGGAAAAAAGTATTGTCTGGTCATAATAGATGCATTCTCTAAATGGGTAGAGCTGTTTCCAACCAAACACCCAGACGCATTAACAGTGGCAAAAGCGTTATGTAAAGACATAATACCCGTTATGGAATTCGGAAAAACTTTATAGTGATAATGGAGCACATTTTGTAAACCAATTGATCAAAAGATAGGAATAATGTTTCACATTAATCTAAAAACCACTGCATATCACCCTCAAAGTGCAGGATTAGTGGAACGAATGAATGGCACTATAAAAACCGTTTAAAGAAATGTATTGAAGAAACAAGGAGACTTTGGACTCAGTGCATAGATTTAGTGAAAATGTACATCAACATAACAGCAACTTCAGGTTTAACTCCATATGAAATGTTGTTTGGTAGACCATACAGGCTGCCACAGTTTAAAAATCAATGGGAGCTGAGTGAAGAAACCAACCTAGCAGACTATATGAGAAAAAAAGGAAAACAAGCTGATGAAAATCCTTCTGTTTCTCAACAGGAGATCCAATTAGTGGGACCAGGCGATTGGGTGCTGATACGAAGCATTAAGAGAAAACATTGGCACTCTCCCAAGTGGGAAGGGCCTTATCAGGTATTGTTGAACACTCCCACAGCCATAAAAATAGCTGAAAGATCCACGTGGGTACATCTTACTCATTGCAAAAAGGTCATCTCCTCCGACAGTTCCGCAGAGAAAAGTGACTCACAGTCTGATAATAGAGTGGACTCAGGTGTGTAGAACCTGAGTAGACTCGAAAGTCAGTGAAGTATTTCCAAGACACCAGACTCATTAGAGGACACTCTCGGGGAAGATGGCGACTAGATGGATAAGCGATGCAATTAGGTGCTGGGGAGTGACAATTGTATTCATATTAATTTTTCTTTTTACCTGGTACTTATGGGAAGCTCCTGGAACTTCCCTAAATAGCACTCATGTTCCGCCCACTTCATCCCAAGGTATCACCCAACCACATGCTAGAGTAAAACGCGGAGTAGGATATTATCGGCCCACTAGCATTCTGACGACTTCCAAAAATCCATGTAATGCGACCGGAGAAACGACGTCTAGGACCTATATTTGCTACAATACCACTACCTTTATCAGCACAGTAATCATCCCTATGAACTCCTTTCAGTTGGGCGGTTATGTAGGAAGCGAGTGGTATGATTGGACATTCTATTTAAACTCAGTGGGTTTTAAACAAACAGGTATAGACTGGGGATGGGTTTTCGCCACCACTGATAAAACCTGGAGGTCCGATTCCTATGGCTGGCGACCATGGGCACAATATTGGTCACGTGTGTTAACTCTAGAAAAGATAAAACTTGGAAACTCACCCTCCTTAGTTTTAAGATTTAATACCACAGTCAATCCATTATTGGAAAAACCCCCGTCGATGCCTAACTATCCAAATCCACCTTGTTACATTTTAGCTCTGTGTGCCTATTGGCCAAGTCATACAGACCCATGCACTTATGTGGCACTGTGCCCTAACATTACAGAAACACCCACTGCCGCAACAGACTCAGATTTGCAACCTGTGCCAGGACTGACGTTGGGGCCTAGGTCCACAACTAAAGTAAAGATAAAGATCCTCAATAAAAGACCTGACACTGACGAGTGGTTTCAAGTAACCACTGGAGTCTCAGGAAAAACAATAATTGGCTGTTAATGGTAGAGCAGGCAGCAAATGCAACTAAAGCCGACTGTGTTGTGTGTATGGGCCCCGCCCTTACTACAAATAGTTCCTGCACCTATTCCAGCTGAATGCCTGTTGACTGTCATGAGCAAGACAGTTCCAGGACCAAATTGCAGTTATTGGGACGGTATCTTTCCAGTAACAAAAGGCGTAAGAATCAAACCTCTATTCTCTAAACATGTAGCACCAGGAAACTTCTCATGTATTAACCTGACCGGTAGGGGACCTCGTTTAGGTAGCCTTGCAGAGATAGCATGTCCAGTTACACTTCCTGTTTTTACACCCTTCACCCCAGTGTCTCGGGCTGACATATGGTGGTGGTGTGGGGATGAGAGATTATTTGACAAATTGCCTAAAGGTAATACAGGATTGTGTGCATTGGTAACCCTATTGCTACCAGTAAATGTGTACCCCATATCAGCTGACGCTCTGTATACACAAATAACCAGTACAATGTCCAGTGAGTGGAGACAGAAACGCTCCTCCTGGCGCTCTGAAACTGATCCTACATATATAGATGCTATAGGAGTTCCTCGCGCGCACCAGACGAGTACAAGATAGCAGATCAGGTGGCTGCAGGGTTTGAGTCCCTGTTCTGTTGGTGGTGCACGATTAACAAAAACGTAGACCGAATCAATTACATCCATTATAACGTACAGAAATTGGGCAATTGGACACAGAGTGGGTTTGAGGCTGTTCATGGACAGCTTTCCTCTACGTCACTGATGGCATTCCAGAACCGCATAGCTCTTGATATGTTGCTTGCAGAGAAAGGAGGGTGTGTGCTATGTTCAGAGAGCAATGCTGCACCTTCATTCCTAACAACACTGCAGCGGATGGCAGTCTCACCAAGGCCATAGAAGGGTTGAAAACTCTGAATGGTAAGATGAAAGATCAATCTGGTGTAGACGCCACTATGTGGGATTCTTGGATGGATGCTTTTGGGAAATACCGAACCTTGGTGTCCTCAATTCTAATATCTCTAGCAGTCTTTGCTGCAATATTGACCTTATGTGGATGTTGTTGTATTCCGTGCCTGCGTTCTTTGTCTACTCGTCTCATCACCACAGCAATTGCACCTATGGAGGACCGCTTAACCCAGATGTATCCACTCCTGCAACAAAACCAAGATGACGAATCAGAATATTGGCCTGATTTGTTCCCTGATCCAGGTGACTATGAGTCGCCCCTGTAAGTAATCTAACACACACTCTGAGTGTAAACATTTTGCCAGACTCATAAAATGATCTTGCAGTCGAAAATCTAGCGAAGAGACTGATTGAGTGATATGAGAATTTGAGAACAAAATGTGATAAACAGGAGGGAATGTTAGAATAAAATGTACATAAGTTATCCCATTTATGTTTTGTTCTTAGTAGTTTTAAAGTACACAGCAATGCTGTGTGTATATGTGTGTTATTAAACTTGTGTCTGTGAGATTAACAGGAATGCACCCTGCCATACCGACAGGGCAGGCTGACACCACACCAGATGGTCTCATGAGTTGTGGCTGCCATCAAGGCCGCTCTCACGAGATAGACCTGACAACATCACTTTGTTTCTTTTCTTATTGTAGTAGTATATACTTCCCCCACCCTTTAGAAAACTATGTAACAGGGAATCTCCTAAACTGAATAAAAAAGAGGAGGCTGCATGGATGCACTTCAGAGTGAGTAGGAGATGTAACTGAATGCATCTATGCTTACTCTCCTCGAGTAAAACTTAAGTTAATGCCTTTGTCTTTCTTTCCTTGTATATGATTTAAATGTTCTAGGTATCTTGAACCTGACAGATATGGTTCACGATAGATTCATTCTCATTGAAAAATATATTAAAATGATCATGGTGTGATTTTTTTTTTAAATCTGTAGAATACGATTTGTAAGCCACGACATCTCTACGGCACCACAACACCTAATTCAGAATAGGGCTCCAACTAATGATTTCATTGTCGATTATTTTCTCAATTAATCGATTAGTTGTTTCGTCTATAAAATGTCGGTGTTTCCCAAAGCCCAAGGTGACATCCTCAAACGTCTTGTTTTGTCCACAACCCGAAGATATTCAGTTTACTGTCATAGAGGAGGAAAGAAACCAGAAAATACTCACATTTAAGAAGCTGGAATCAGAATTTTGACTTTTTCTTAAGAAATCAACTCAAACCTGTTAATTATCAAAATAACTGACGGTTAATTTAATAGTTGACAACTAATCGATTAATCGTTGCAGCTCTAGACCACACTGAGGCACTCAAGGGTCGTTCAAGAAAAAAATGTTCAATCGTGAGCGGACTTTAGGCGGGGAAAAGACAAACTTGAAGACGTCTAAGAAAACTACGATAAAATAAAAGCCACGTTATGAGCTCAAGGGTGAGGCCCAGCCTGAAGGCAAGACGTCGGTGAAGCTGATTTTGTCAGCTAGCCAAAGTAGGAGGAGTTTTGGGTGGAGGAAGGCATTTTCACGCTGAAAACTATTCCTTTGTTTGAAACATTTAATGCTGTTCGTGTTTTCCTGACTAGTGAATTTAATTTAAGTTTATGCGGAAAACGTACATACTCTCAAAACGTCACTACGGTCGGTCGACCCAGATCCAAAACATAAAGATAGCATAGTGATTATAAAGAAAACATTCAGGGAAGAACAGGTATTTTAGATCGACATTTTTCACAATTTTCTGACAATTTATAGACCAAACAACTAATCGATTAATCAAGAAAATAATCGACAGATTAATTGACAATGAAAATAATCGTTAGTTGCAGTAAACCACGGTTTTTGCTGTGATAAAGAGTTGGTATTTCCACTTAGATGAGTTAATTGCCATAGCGTTACGTTAGCATCTCACCGTTTTGGTTTTAATAATCAGATCACATACTGCACTTCACTATTGCTAATAAGATCAGGCTTATTTCATCACTTAATATCTGCAATTCATCTGTTGTGTTAGTTTATTTCCTCTATCATATATTCATCATTGGTCCTTCATTTATTTAGTATTAGACATTTAGCTATAAATAAATGTCATCATTTATCAGTAAGAAGTGGTCTTTGAAGTAGAAGACAAGGTTAATCTTGAGAAAATAATTCAATTCCTTCTTAAGAGACTGATCAATTTAATGGTTGAGCTGTTAAATCATTTGGTTTATTTGTTTTCCTGGTGCCACGAACAAGTTTAACTCACTTAGTTTAACTAATGATTTCATTGTCGATTATTTTCTCAATTAATCGATTAGTTGTTTCGTCTATAAAATGTCGGTGTTTCCCAAAGCCCAAGGTGACATCCTCAAACGTCTTGTTTTGTCCACAACCCGAAGATATTCAGTTTACTGTCATAGAGGAGGAAAGAAACCAGAAAATACTCACATTTAAGAAGCTGGAATCAGAATTTTGACTTTTCTTAAGAAATCAACTCAAACCTGTTAATTATCAAATAACTGACGGTTAATTTAATAGTTGACAGCTAATCGATTAATCGTTGCAGCTCTAGACCACACTGAGGCACTCAAGGGTCGTTCAAGAAAAAAATGTTCAATCGTGAGCGGACTTTAGGCGGGGAAAAGAAAAACTTGAAGACGTCTAAGAAAACTACGATAAAATAAAAGCCACGTTATGAGCTCAAGGGTGAGGCCCAGCCTGAAGGCAAGACGTCGGTGAAGCTGATTTTGGCAGCTAGCCAAAGTAGGAGGAGTTTTGGGTGGAGGAAGGCATTTTCACGCTGAAAACTATTCCTTTGTTTGAAACATTTAATGCTGTTCGTGTTTTCCTGACTAGTGAATTTAATTTAAGTTTATGCGGAAAACGTACATACTCTCAAACGTCACTACGGTCGGTCGACCCAGATCCAAAACATAAAGATAGCATAGTGATTATAAAGAAAACATTCAGGGAAGAACAGGTATTTTAGATCGACATTTTTCACAATTTTCTGACAATTTATAGACCAAACAACTAATCGATTAATCAAGAAAATAATCGACAGATTAATTGACAATGAAAATAATCGTTAGTTGCAGTAAACCACGGTTTTTGCTGTGATAAAGAGTTGGTATTTCCACTTAGATGAGTTAATTGCCATAGCGTTACGTTAGCATCTCACCGTTTTGGTTTTAATAATCAGATCACATACTGCACTTCACTATTGCTAATAAGATCAGGCTTATTTCATCACTTAATATCTGCAATTCATCTGTTGTGTTAGTTTATTTCCTCTATCATATATTCATCATTGGTCCTTCATTTATTTAGTATTAGACATTTAGCTATAAATAAATGTCATCATTTATCAGTAAGAAGTGGTCTTTGAAGTAGAAGACAAGGTTAATCTTGAGAAAATAATTCAATTCCTTCTTAAGAGACTGATCAATTTAATGGTTGAGCTGTTAAATCATTTGGTTTATTTGTTTTCCCTGGTGCCACGAACAAGTTTAACTCACTTAGTTTAACCAATGATTTTATTTTAAAAAAGGTATCTGATTTGCTACACAACGTTACGTATAATATTCTCACTCAGCCCCGGAACTCAAACCATTTTCTGATGCCCCCAAAAAATATACATTTAAATAAATGTATTAATACAGCGATGTTGCCAGGTACCCGTCCTGCGTCTCTGACCCATTAAAATCCGGAAGGACGCAGTAAATTCACTAATCGACGCACTCTATTTTTCTCCTGAACAACAAATCCATGTTGAAATCATAAAAATAAAAGAAAAGAAACCTCGCTGTCAAAAAAAAAAAAGAAGCTTGATAAGCTCCAACGTTACGGTTCTTTTATCTGTACTTTTTAATGTTTTGATGTAATTTACTATCAGGCTGCAGCCTCTGCCCTGCTCTCTGCGTCAGGTCCTCCACACACAGCGGACTGCAAAGAGGCCGCGGTGAAGATAACTCAAAGATTACTCGACTGACGACAACTGCGCTCGTTACTGTAAGTAAGTGCAATAAAACCTTCGCGAGTAAAAAAGTCAATACTTTAACAATACAACTATTCAACAAGCATAAACATGTAAAACATGTAGAAAGTGATATTTTAATCTGCCCTAATCTGCTGTTTTACACAAGCCCCTCCCCCCTCTGCCAGGTAACTTACCTGCAGTGAGTCGCGGCAGCAGCAGAGGGAGGCGGACTGACAGGAGGAAGCACTGATACTGACGGATGTTCAGACCGAATGAAGAACAGACTTCGCTCCGTGTTCTGATGTCAGGAATATGGTTTATTTTACTGACATGTTAGATTAGTTTCCACTGAGATATTATTAAGTTTATATAGTGACTTTACTGTTGCTGCTCTAGAAACAACATTTTGTTATATTTAAAATATTAAATTCTAATCCTGCTCTGAACTTATTCATTAAAAGAAACCCAATTCTTTAGTAATGAAAAAGAACTGTATGCGTATTTATAGAAGAACCAGGCCGAATAGTACTTATTACTCTTAGCAATAAGAGTAGTGTGCTAATGACACATCATTTATTAGTTATTTCTATTAATTTGAAAAGTAACTAAAGTTATCAAATAACTAGTGAAGTAAAAGAACAATATTTCCCTCTGACATGTAGTGGAGTAGAAGTAGAAAGTAGCCTAAAATAAAAATACTCGTACAAGTACCTCAAAATTGTAGGTAAGCACAGTTAAGGTACTCAGGGTTTTTCCTGGCTCAGAATGGGTCTTTGGGGGGGTGACTACGCACGACACTATGCATGATCAGTCCGCGTACAGTTAGGGCTAGGCGATTATGGCTTATAAATAATACTGATATTTTTAGGCTAATATTAGGGATGTCCAGATTGATCGGATGCCGATCGTTATCGGACAATATTCAGTAAAAATATGCGATCAGGATGAATGTTTTCTAGTCGCAGATCGCGAAAACCAGTCGAGGACACACATTGGATTTGTTTACTAGCAGATCTTGACCTCTCCAATACGGCGACAGCGCAGACGCATAGCAGCGACATACAGCAGGATCCCTTCCAGTCAAGATGTCGGTGAAGCTAACGAAAACAGGGATTTATTCATCTCGTACTGTGTCTAACTTTAGTGGATGATAACACGTCGGGTATGGAATTAATCTGCAGATGCTGCGGTTCAAGTTGAGACCAAACGTTTCCATGGATGTCAGTTTTTGAGCCACGACAAAGGACCTGCAACAGACGAGGTGAGCCTTGTTTTTAGCCTAGCAGTTGGTGATCACTTGCCGGTTAGAAGGACTGAGGAGTCAGCAGTCGGTATAAAAAAACAACAACAGAGCAGTCAAAAGCCAAACACTATAAAGATCCATTTCCAGCCATGATGGATTAAATTTACACCTCACTGGCATATTTAGTTTTCAGTATTTGGGCTCATCAAGGCGAGAGACTGAGACACGTCAGAATTTTAAAAAAAGAAAAAGCTGAGCTATTTCTGATTCTGAGCAATTTAATTATAATGACTTTGGTCAAAATATAAGACTCAAAATATAAGGTTCATTTAATTTCAAGGACTTTAAGCACTTTGTTAAAAAGGGCTATTTTCAAGGTATTCCAGTACTTGATTTTTTTTTTATTTTTATAATCGCTAAAACAGCTGCTATAAAAAATAAAGTTTAAATTAAAAAATTAAAATAATCGATCAGTATCAGCCGATATGGCTCAAAGACGATTGGCTGCAAAAAATGTGATAAGGGCATCCCTAACTAATATGCCAGGATATACACATTTTCTCTAGAATAACATATCGTATATTCTCCAACAAAATAAAAACAAACATATGATGTTCTTATAGACCATGATGCATTGCACTGCTGCGGGCAGTAGTGTCGAGATACACAGAGCGCCACTAGCTGCCACAGAGCGCCACTAGCTGCCACAGAGCGCCACTAGCTGCCACTAGCTGCCACAGAGCGCCACTAGCTGCCACAGAGCGCCACTAGCTGCCACAGAGCGCAACTAGCTGCCACAGAGCGCCACTAGCTGCCACAGAGCGCCACTAGCTGCCACTAGCTGCCACAGAGAGCCACTAGCTGCCACAGAGTGCCACTAGCTGCCACAGAGAGCCACTAGCTGCCACTAGCTGCCACAGAGAGCCCCTAGCTGCCACAGAGCGCCACTAGCTGCCACAGAGCCACTAGCTGCCACAGAGAGCCACTAGCTGCCACAGAGAGCCACTAGCTGCCACAGAGCCACTAGCTGCCACTAGCTGCCACAGAGCGCCACTAGCTGCCACAGAGCGCCACTAGCTGCCACAGAGAGCCACTAGCTGCCACAGAGAGCCACTAGCTGCCACAGAGAGCCACTAGCTGCCACAGAGCGCCACTAGCTGCCACAGAGCGCCACTAGCTGCCACAGAGAGCCACTAGCTGCCACAGAGAGCCACTAGCTGCCACTAGCTGCCACAGAGAGCCACTAGCTGCCACAGAGAGCCACTAGCTGCCCCTAGCTGCCACAGAGTGCCCCTAGCTGCCACAGAGTGCCCCTAGCTGCCACAGAGTGCCCCTAGCTGCCACAGAGCGCCACTAGCTGCCACTAGCTGCCACTAGCTGCCACAGAGCGCCACTAGCTGCCACAGAGAGCCACTAGCTGCCACAGAGAGCCACTAGCTGCCACAGAGCGCCACTAGCTGCCCCTAGCTGCCACAGAGAGCCACTAGCTGCCCCTAGCTGCCACAGAGAGCCACTAGCTGCCACAGAGAGCAACTAGCTGCCCCTAGCTGCCACAGAGAGGCCCCTAGCTGCCACTAGCTGCCACAGAGAGCCACTAGCTGCCACAGAGAGCCACTAGCTGCCACAGAGAGCCACTAGCTGCCACAGAGAGCCACTAGCTGCCACAGAGAGCCACTAGCTGCCCCTAGCTGCCACAGAGAGCCCCTAGCTGCCACAGAGAGCCCCTAGCTGCCACAGAGAGCCACTAGCTGCCACAGAGAGCCACTAGCTGCCACTGCCACAGAGCCACTAGCTGCCACAGAGTGCCACTAGCTGCCCCTAGCTGCCACAGAGAGCCACTAGCTGCCACAGAGTGCCACTAGCTGCCCCTAGCTGCCACAGAGTGCCACTAGCTGCCACAGAGTGCCACTAGCTGCCACAGAGTGCCCCTAGCTGCCACAGAGTGCCACTAGCTGCCACAGAGAGCCACTAGCTGCCACAGAGAGCCACTAGCTGCCACAGAGAGCCACTAGCTGCCACAGAGTGCCACTAGCTGCCACAGAGAGCCACTAGCTGCCACTAGCTGCCACAGAGAGCCACTAGCTGCCACTAGCTGCCACAGAGAGCCACTAGCTGCCACAGAGAGCCACTAGCTGCCACAGAGAGCCACTAGCTGCCACTAGCTGCCACAGAGAGCCCCTAGCTGCCACTAGCTGCCACAGAGAGCCACTAGCTGCCACAGAGAGCCACTAGCTGCCACTAGCTGCCACAGAGAGCAACTAGCTGCCACTAGCTGCCACAGAGAGCCACTAGCTGCCACTAGCTGCCACAGAGGCCACTAGCTGCCACTGCCACAGAGAGCAACTAGCTGCCACTAGCTGCCACAGAGGCAACTAGCTGCCACTAGCTGCCACAGAGCCACTAGCTGCCACTGCCACAGAGGCAACTAGCTGCCCCTAGCTGCCACAGAGAGCCACTAGCTGCCACTAGCTGCCCCTAGCTGCTAGCTGCCACAGAGGCAACTAGCTGCCCCTAGCTGCCACAGAGAGCCACTAGCTGCTAGCTGCCACAGAGTGCTAGCTGCCACAGGCGCCACTAGCTGCCACAGAGGCCCCTAGCTGCCACTAGCTGCCACAGAGGCCCCTAGCTGCCCCTAGCTGCCACAGAGTGCCCCTAGCTGCCACAGAGAGCAACTAGCTGCCACTAGCTGCCACAGAGAGCCACTAGCTGCCCCTAGCTGCCACAGAGAGCAACTAGCTGCCCCTAGCTGCCACAGAGAGCAACTAGCTGCCACTAGCTGCCACAGAGAGCCACTAGCTGCCACTAGCTGCCACAGAGAGCAACTAGCTGCCCCTAGCTGCCACAGAGAGCCACTAGCTGCCACAGAGAGCCACTAGCCGCCACAGAGAGCAACTAGCTGCCCCTAGCTGCCACAGAGAGCAACTAGCTGCCACTAGCCGCCACAGAGAGCCACTAGCCGCCACAGAGAGCAACTAGCTGCCCCTAGCTGCCACAGAGAGCAACTAGCTGCCACTAGCTGCCACAGAGAGCAACTAGCTGCCCCTAGCTGCCACAGAGAGCAACTAGCTGCCCCTAGCTGCCACAGAGAGCAACTAGCTGCCCCTAGCTGCCCCTAGCTGCCACAGAGAGCAACTAGCTGCCCCTAGCTGCCCCTAGCTGCCACAGAGAGCAACTAGCTGCCCCTAGCTGCCACAGAGAGCAACTAGCTGCCCCTAGCTGCCACAGAGCGCCACTAGCTGCCACTAGCTGCCACAGAGCGCCACTAGCTGCCACAGAGCGCCACTAGCTGCCACTAGCTGCCACAGAGAGCCCCTAGCTGCCACTAGCTGCCACAGAGAGCAACTAGCTGCCACAGAGAGCAACTAGCTGCCACTAGCTGCCACAGAGAGCAACTAGCTGCCCCTAGCTGCCACAGAGAGCAACTAGCTGCCACTAGCTGCCACAGAGAGCCACTAGCTGCCACTAGCTGCCACAGAGAGCCGGGACTGGGAGGATCTCAGTGCTGCTGGCCTTGAGTGGTATGCTGCTAACGTTACCCTTTTCGATCTCTGAGTCACTCGCTGTGGAGCTGGAAGCTGGATCATGTTTTCTCTTGTGAGATTTTCCCGCCACAGCGAGACACACATAACGCTGAGCACAGACTTTTTATTTCTCGGTGTCAGACGCGTTCTGACCTACTGGAAATACTCCGTTTGGTTTAGACGAGGGGTGCAATAAAACAGCTTTTATTTTATGAGAAACCACAGGAAGTCCTCTCTCCCATTAGCGCTATTAGCGTTCAGGCCAGGTCAAAACAATGCAGCTCAGCGCTTCCAGCGCCGACCGCTTGTTCTACTTGTTCAACAGTTGTTTGATAAATTGCTGATGAAATACATTCTGAGAGGATTTGACTTGCTATTGATTTTTTTAAATCAATTCTTTTCGATCATTTCGGTGCTGGTTACGGAGCCCCTGAAGGTCATGGCGAGAGTTTTTATGGTGGACTACTTTTGCTCTTCCAGTCCTTCTGAGCTGTATGTCTATTTGTAATGGAAGGTAGTGTGGAGATTCTCTAGTTAATGCATTTAGCATCGCTTATGGACACCTCACCTTATGTGATGTCCATGAGGAACATCAGCTACTGCTCCACACTTACAGCGACGGGCCTTCTGCCACAGAGCGCCACAGGAAGTCACTCCTGCCTGCGGCCGTCAGACTCTTTAGCTCCTCCCTCTAAGTGTCAGTCTGTCTGACCCGAAGTCACTAAACTGGACACTGATCATTAACATCTCTGCAGTACTTGAATAATCGTGCGATATTCTGTGTTAATACTCCGGTGCAATATTTTAGTTTTTCCTATTTATTGATTTATTCATACGTCTATTCCTGCTGTGCAACATCCTCCGTCTCATTATAAATAAGCTGCACTTAACTCGGCAGTTCATGCTCTATTACTTTATACCGTATTATTATCATCAACCGGTAAATCCACTTTGTACTTAATGTATCTGACCTGTGTTTACAGTGTATTATATTGTTTGCTAGTGCTTCCTCCTGTGTGCACTGACGTAAAGGCGAGCTGCTGTAACGATCAGTTTCCCCTCGGGGATCAATAAAGTGTTTCTGACTCTGAAAACCTGTTTCAGCACTGAAGCTTCCTTTAATTTGCTTTGAGCAGAGGACAGAGGGCCCCGATGTGTCTCTGCAGGCGGTTCAGCGCTGTCTCTGTCTGGGACAGAACCAGAACCACAGACTCTGTCGGGGACAGAACCACAGACTCTGTCGGGGATAGAACCAGAACCACAGACTGTGTCGGGGACACAACCACAGACTCTGCCGGGGACAGAACCAGAACCACAGACTCTGTCGGGGACAGAACCAGAACCACAGACTCTGTCGGGGACAGAACCACAGACTCTGTCGGGGATAGAACCAGAACCACAGACTCTGTCTGGGACAGAACCACAGACTCTGTCGGGGACAGAACCAGAACCACAGACTGTGTCGGGGACAGAACCACAGACTCTGTCGGGGACAGAACCAGAACCACAGACTCTGTCTGGGACAGAACCAGAACCACAGACTCTGTCTGGGACAGAACCAGAACCACAGACTCTGCGCTTTTTTTGACTCCTACAAATACAGCACATTAGCTTTATGAGGCAGATTCAGCTGCACATCTGTAACTGCTCCTCTTCCTCAGTGAACCCCTCTGGGTCCAGCACAGTCCAGAGGACAGAGGACAGGAAGTGTTCACGATGAAGCAGATCAGCGTCCCGCTTTCTTCTGCAGAGACCTCTCGATCTAAGAATGACTTTAACTTTGCTTCCACTAGTTAGACAGACACCAGCAGGCTTCAGGCCCGGCTCACAGCGAAGTTCAGCCGGCTGATAAAGTGCTGCTGCAGCAGCTGAGCGGAAGCAGACGTGGCTCTGAAGGACCGGAAGAAGAAAACTACTGCGAGGCAACGCAGAAATCCTCAAAAACATTCCCGACGTGACCTTCAGGGGACTCCGTAGATTTCCCTTTGGGGCGCTAACATGTCTCTGTGCGGGACTAACGTTAGTTTCTTTACATCCGCGGGAGAGAAGGAGAAGTGAAGCGGACAGACCTGCTCTGTGCAGCCGAAGCTGAGGCTGGAAAACAGCGGCCAGCAGCTCCCGCTGTCGCTCGTTCTCCTCTTTTGAACGACGAAGCTCCTCCTCGTACTCTGCTATCGTCCTTTCAAACAGCCCAAATATCTCCTCAGCAGCCGCAGTTAGTCGCTGCTTCACCAGCGCTCTCAGCATCTGGACTTTACACATTTTCACACAATGACGCCAACTTTTCCTCCACAAACTCCGTCAGAAACGCTGTTTGCTCTCCGTCAAACGGCCGCTCTGACCGGCGCTGCTTCCTGCTTCCTGTTCTTCTTCTTCTACTTCCTGTTCTTCTTCTTCTACTTCCTGTTCTTCTTCTTCTACTTCCTGTTCTTGGCATCCACCATTATTTTTTTTTTTTTTTTTAAATATTTATTTCAAAAACCATTCAGGCTTATTAAACATTCAATATTTCGAGAAGAGCAGGTCGAACAATTGAACAGAAATGAAACCAAGAACAAAGAAAGCCGTAATTACAGAGTCTCAGGGTTCAGAGAAAGAGCTTCCATATTATCACAGACACTCAAAGACTCTTTGAAAGACGACACATCGTGAATAAAAACATTAAATAAAGGCTTAATGTTGCCAAATTTACATCTGTGAATGAAAAAAATTGCCATAACAATCGTGCTATTAATGGTTAAGTCTTTTGATTTGTCCTCCAGCGAAACGCCAAATTTAACGTCGCTGTAATCGAAAGTTGTTTTGAGCCCAAAAACAGAAACCATCCCATAATATCTCTGAATGAACACACGAGAGAAAAAGAGAAGCTCGTCTGTTTCAGTGTCAGCTGAACAAAAAGTACAAACATTGTCCTCAATATTAAACTTTGAAAGTAAAAATTCTTTGCATGGATAAACATTATTTTGGCATCCACCATGCTGCAGTGCTCATACAGGTACTTTTACTTCCTGTCTCGCTTCTCTTTATGTCTTTGTTCAAAAGGAAAAAACGGAAGAAGCGAGTTTAGACAATTCAAGCTTAACTTCAAAGGCCTCGCTGACTCGAACCTAGACTCTGGTCTGTGGATTTAAACTCGTCCTGGTCACAATTTTTACTCCTTCAAAAGATTCAGTAACATGAAGTGTCGCTCCAGTGTTTCATCTCATCCGCGTGTGCTTATTGCATGTTTTTCACACAGCTGATGTGTGTAGGTGTGTTTCCTCATGAATCACAAACCTCCAATTAGATCACATCACGTCATCAATGCTGACAGAAATCTCATCGAGTGTTAAAGAGAAATAATCCTGCTCTCTACCAAAACTCCTGAAACCTGTTGTCTCTTTTCTTAGTTCTGGTTTGACCTGTCGCAAGTTTTCCTCCATTTGAACACATCTACAACTTGTGTGTAGCTAGCATTTACTGTGTGTCAATACTACAGAAAAAATGTAAATACTGTTATTATAGACTGTCTTTCAAATTGAATTTGTACAATGCGTGTAGCACCAGGAGCTGCAAGTGTTGCAGCAAAATAAAACACTGTCCTGGTCTTCCTGGTTTTTCTTTTCTTTAATATTTATTTCAAGAACCATTCAAAGACTCTTTTAAAGACGACACATCGTGAATAAAAACATTAAATAAAGGTTTAATGTCGCCAAATTTACATTTGTGAATGAAAAAATTGCCATAACAATCGTGCTATTAATGGTTAAGTCTTTTGATTTGTCCTCCAGCGAAACGCCAAATTTAACGTCGCTGTAATCGAAAGTTGTTTTGAGCCCAAAAACAGAAACCATCCCATAATATCTCTGAATGAACACACGAGAGAAAAAGAGAAGCTCGTCTGTTTCAGTGTCCGCTGAACAAAAAGTACAAACATTGTCTTCAATATTAAACTTTAAATGTAAAGATTCTCTGCAGGATAAACGTTATTTAACAGTTTGAAGCGAAGCTCTTTCGCTTTGTGGGACAGGAAGTGTGAAACAGTTCCAGCTGAACTGTTTTATATTCTGAAACCCTCCGAAATACTTCATCTTCTTAAAGGAAAACATTCGTTAGACAAAACGGATCTGAAGAACTCGCTGTTACATTTTTTGTCTAAAAGGAAAAGTTTTGAACAGTTGAGGGAAACAGAGTGTGTGAACATCCAGAAACCTTTAACAGAACCAATAATCACATGATGACTCGTGGAAACTGTTGATTAGAACAAATAATGTTATATTTGTGAATGAAGTCTGTCCTCATCCCCGACCCCCCCAGACCCCCCCAGACCTGCAGGAAGAGGATGCAGTTTCTGAAGGTGAAGGTGCCTGATGCAGGACTCGGGTCCTGTCCGCGGATCAGTACACAGCGTTGTGGCCATTCAAGCCTCTTGGCTTTTATTTTGTTATACAGTTACTTTTACTTCCGGGTCACCTGTCTCGCGTCCCTAAATGTCTTTGTTCAAACGGAAGCAAACAGCTGAACTGGCCTGTGGTTTCGGTTTGGTTCAGGTCGGTCAAACACCGGCTCCGTGTCTTTGTTTCACCTCTGAGCCGGTTCGCGGACCCGGTTCGCGGACCCGGTTCGCACACTGTTCGTGTGTCATGCGAGCAATTACTTCCGGGAAGTAACTAAGTGTCTTGCTGACGCCAGCGGAATAAACCCGTTTAGTGTGAAGTTCCGGACCCGGACCTGCATGAAACATGTTGACGGCTCTCCAAACGCCGCACGGGGACCGTGCGAGTCACTGACGGGAGCAGGACTTTGTTGATCCGGACTCGAGGAGCATGGCACCCAGGCGGAAATTTGATATCAAATTCAAAGAGAGAGTTTTGCAGTATGCGGAGACACACTCCGCAGAGAAAACTGCACGGCACTTCAACATCGACACGAAGAGAATCCGGTACTGGAGGAACCAGAGGGGCCAGCTGCGGTCGGCCGACACCAGCAGAGCCCGGCTCACTGGAGGGGGCAGGAAGAAAGTGAGCCTGCAGCTGGAGAGGAGGCTCTCACAGTGGATCTACTCAATGCGGGACAAGCAGAACCGAGTGTCGAGAAACATGATTAAAGAGAAAGCGCTGGAGATCTACCCTTCAGTGAGCGATGGGGGCAAGATGTTTGTGGCCAGCAGGGGTTGGCTGCAACGATTTCTGCAGCGCAACGACCTCTCACTTCGACGTCGCACCCCCATGAGCCAGGAAGAAACCCCTCCCACTGAGAAACTGGTCTCGTTTGTTGACCACGTTGGCAAGGCGGTCAGCTCTAACAGGATTTTAGAGGGGGGCATCATTGTAATGGATGAGACTGCAGTTTTGTTTGACATGGTGTCAACTGATACACGAGGTGCGAGGAGTGTGGCTCCGAAAACCACGAGGTACGAGGACAGCCACCTCACCGTGGTCCTCGCCGCCAAGGCCGACGGCACCAAACTGAAGCCGTATATCGTCTTCAGAAAGGCTGCTGGTGAAGTGAAGGCGCTGCAGCAGCAGATCTCCAGCGCGGTGATTTCCACGTCTGTGAACGGCTGGATGAACGACGCTCTCACCGCAGACTGGCTGCGGTCCGTGGTGGGAAAATTCAACGCCACCCCGCGGCTCCTGGTGTGGGACTCGTACCGCTGCCACACCGGTGCCGCCACCAAAGCTGAACTGAGATGTGGCTACAACGTCACGACAGCGGTGATCCCGGGAGGCTGCACTAAATATATCCAACCTCCTGCTGTGATGTGGAACCAGCCCTTCAAGCAGAGTCTGCAGGATGCCTACGATCAGTGGGCGGCTGGGGACGCAGATAAGGAATACACAGCCGGAGGGAACCTAAAAGTCCCCGCCCGCCGCCTGCTGGTGGACTGGGTGGTCGCAGCCTGGGACAAACTGGACAAGGATATGATCAGACAGTCTTTCAAAGTTTGTGGACTGTCTGTGAGAACTGACGGGAGCGAAGACGACCACATCCTCTGCTTCAGGGAGGGACAGCCCTGCGCCGCCGGACGGGAGGCTCTCACCCAGCGCCGACAGCGTAGCCGGGAGAACCGGTGCGAAGCAGCTCAAGAGGAGGGAGATGAAGAGGAGCTACTTAACAATGAATTTGTTGTTTTTGATGATGAGGAGGAGGAGGAGGACTTTGAGCACGAGGATAGCGACCACATGTCACTGCACTGTTTCATTCATCAAGGTAAGATGTGATGATTTGTTCATGTTTTAGGTTTCTTTTATCTTTTAGTTTGGAGCCTGCAGCTGAATCTGATGGTCGTTCTGAGATGTGTGACTGTGCTGTAAAGTCAGAATGGCCACTGATGTTTACATCCGGACTATCTGAGATTTGTTTTGTTTTTATTTTATGACACCTGGGGGTATTTACCTATGCGACTGTTCACACTTCACACAAATTAAATCATGTGTGTAAATTTGACATGGCATTGACGACGAGTTCACTTATAACACTTATAATACAATTTGTTTTAGGAAAATAGGCTTTCAGTGCTGATGTTTAAACCTGGATTCATTCATTCCGATACACTCAGTATGGAAAGCCGATTGGGTCATAATTTGTCTCTTTCCCCGCCGTTCGATGCTTTATACCTCTTTTTTTAAATATAGTTTTATATCGCCAGCTGGCGTTTATAAACCTCGTTGAAAGCGGCAGTTTGCGTTTGTGAATACAGCTCGATGCGCCTGCACACTGTGACCGGCAGAAGGCGCGCCAGGACCGCTGCTGCCAACTGCTGTTTATTCCTGGGTTTGTACATCTGGCCGCCTTCCTGTACGGCAACTACAACGCCAGTGTGCGTCTGTTCATGCCGGTGAAACAGTGTCCGAAATTACCTTTTTGACTCACTGGCCAAAGGGGACTGTTAGATGAAAAAAAATCCACCGGCCAAGCCTATTTTGTTACTGGCCAAATAATAAATTGCCTTTTTGTGTCACATGTACATTTGTTTCAGTACATTTCATTGAGATAAGAAGGTATTATGTTGAATATAAACTTAAGGAAGAGGCCAGAGCAAAATTTGAAGCAAAATTATTTTAAAGGGATAGTTTGTGTTTTTTTGAAGTGGGGTTGTATGCGGTACCATAAACTTCTTTTCCACCAAAAGTACCAAGAACTTTTCCCAGCAACTTCTTTTCAAGAACTAAAAAGTTCCTTCAGCCCACTTTTGTCTGCATTTCCACCGAGGTCTAAAGACCCACGAAGATTAGGCAAATTAGTCCGCTGACGTATGAAAAAGCAACGGCTGTTTTTACACGGCATTTTTGCGCGCGACTATACAACAACAACACTCTGGGTGGGCGGTAACATGAAGATGTCACGCCACATAAAGCGACGGACGGCGGCATTATTTGTGCAACACTCCCGCAACTGTAAACAATGGAGGAGATGCAAGTCGTGCTGCTGTTTTACTGCTTTGCAAATGGGTTTGATGAGTCAGTGCTGGAGAAGAGACGAGCAGTAGTAGCAAAGCGGATTCTAAACGGCGGAAATGCCAGACGTAAAGTAAACAAACAGATTTCACGAGCTATTCCGGAGATTGATCGTGAGATGGCTGAGACGGACTTGCGCTATCGGGCACAAAAAACAAGAATGGTAAGCTGTTGATATATACTGTAAATTGAATCACAACTGTGAATAAGTTATTGTATAGTACATCGACTTATTTTTGGCACCTTTTGTGTGTGTTTCTAGTACTACAGAATGCGTCATGTTTCACCAACTGTTTGGGTACACAATAGAGCAACTGAGTGGTGGGAAACCGTGGTTCCAACTTTCACCGAGGCCCAGTGGATACAGAATTTCCGAATGTCTAAGGACACATTTCTGTACCTCTGCCGTCAATTGCAGTCAGACCTGTAAAAACGTGATACAAACTATCGCTATTGTGTACCCATTCAAAAAAAGAATCGCCATTGCACTGCGGAAACTTGCGACCAACTCAGAGTACGGGAGCATCTCTCACTTATTTGGAGTTGGCATTACTACGGTGTGTCACCGTGTACACGATTTCTGCTCCTCTGTTGAGAAGGTACTCATAGCAGAAGTTATTAAGTTGCCAAACAGTGAAAAGTTAAAGAAAATGGTGGCATATTTTGAGCAAAGATGGGGGTTACCACAGTGTGTAGGTGCAATTGATAGATCACACATCCCTATTCTTGGACCAGAGGAATATCACACAATATTTCAACCGCAAGGGCTGGCATTCGATCATCCTGCGGGCTGTCGTGGGTGGAAGTGGTCTCTTTTGGAATGTTTTTATCGGAGCGGCAGGGAGTGCTGCGCTTGTCGGGGTTATGGGGTGTAGTGGACATGGGTTTGCTGCTCCCTCATGAAACAAAAAGTATTTGTGGACATGATGCGGGGTACTATATCCTTGGTGACGCAGCCTATCCTTTGAAGAGCTGGCTGATGAAACCTTTCACAGACAATGGACGATTGACACCCCAGCAACTTGTGTACAACCACAAAACAAGCAGAACCAGGGTGGTGGTTAAAAACGCTTTTGGCAGATGGAGGTGCTTGCTAAAATGAAATGACTGCAACATACACAAGGTCAAATCCTTTTTGCTAGCATGTTGTATTCTGCATAACCTCTGAAATGAAGGGTGATGAGTACAGAGAAGAACGGGGTGACACCGTTTTAAACCAGCCTGACGGTGTACTGCCATCCACTGCGGAGGCGGAGGGGCTAGACGCATGTACAGGTCTAATGAGGTTCCTGAACACATTGTAGTAACCTGTCAGATTACTGTTTACAGAGCTGATGTGTGAAAGTGTATGCAATGTAGCTGCCATTTATCAATAAAAATTGTCACAGCTGCATAATTCTAGTAACTTATTATATAAGCGTTAAGTAAGCAGGTACAACAAAAACAAGAGGGGCAAGCGGCAGTCTTTAGTCCAGTGGTGTGGCAGTGTAGCTTCTTCTTTGGCTCAGCAACTGTACAAGCTGGCCAAGAACAGACAGAAACCCGTCCTGAAAGTCTCCCTGCTGCCTGGACTGGAGGAATGCCAACTCTTGCCTCCTCATCTCCCTTTCCTCTGCCTGGCTCATGTACTGTTCCCGCTGTCCCTGTCCTTGCTGCAGGACGGTCCGGTTAGCTTCGTCCATGTCCGTCATCACATCAAGGAAGTCGGCATCGCTTTTCCTCTTTCCTAAGTTGAAAAGTAACACAATAAGTAAATACACAAACACAGTTTATGGATTAAATCCATAAATTTCCCCCCAAAAAGCACCACAGGAAGTCATTCCTGCCTGCGGCCATCAAACTCTTTAACTCCTCCCTCTAAGTGTCAGTCTGTATGACCGTAAGTCATTAAACTGGACATTGATCATTAACATCTCTGCAATACTTGACATAATTGTGCAATATACTCTTTAGTTTAAAATTCCCTATTTATTGATATTGATATTTACTCATACCTCTATTACTGCTGTGCAATATCCTCCGTCTGTCTTAACTTGACAGTTCATGCACTATTACCTTATACCGTATTATTATCATCATCATCATCATCATCATCGGTAAATCCACTTTGTACTTCACACTTATTTTATACTTATACCCACTTGGTACTTAATTTATTTTCTGACCTGTATTAAAGTATATTATATGTTTTGCTTTTTGCTTAGTACTTCTATTCCTGTGTGCACTGACGTGACAGCGAGTTGCTGTAACAAAAGAGTTTCCCCTCGGGGATCAATAAAGTATTTCTGATTCTGAAATAAGACAGAAAGAATAAATATTAAGACAGAACAGCGCTAAGGTAACGTTAAGATACAGAAAGCAAAATGCTTTATACCTCGGCGTTTGTGTGCTTCAGCTGGAGACATCGGATGAGGGCTGCTGGTGGTCGCAGGAGTAAACACGCTGGTCTCGGCACAAATGTTAGGTTTTGCCTCACTGCAGTGACCTTAGCACAATACAGTTTTGTGTGACCAATTTAGCCAACTTTTGTCTTACGAACACCGCAGTTCTACACCATGAGCGGTTAGCATTAGCGGTTGTCGTTAGCACGTGGCTCACGTTAGGCTTTTGTGTAGGGCAGCGACATCAGTTACCTGTAACGTTTATAGCAATTAACACACCGGTCATCTGTTTCCGTATCGTCCGTCGTGGATTCCAACAATGCAGTTGCTGCTGAGCCAGAGAAGGCCGGCCTGTGACCCAGCAACGCATCCAGGCGGTCGAACCACTTGTTGGTGTGCCAGTCAGAGCTGCTTCTGTTGTTGTGGTCCTTGATTTTCTTGTAATCCTGTTTGAGTTTTTTAATCTTCTCCCGGCACTGTTTCCCGGTGTGTACAATGTTCAGCTCGCTTAACTTGCTGGAGATTTTTGCATACACCTTATTATTTCGGGTCGCCGTTTCCAGTTCCCTCTGGATTTTGTCCTCAGCAAAAATACTCAACAAGGCCTGGAATTCGTCATCTGTCGTATCCTTTCTTAATTTAGACCCTGGTCCCTGCAGTGGAAACGCACGGAGTTCCTCCAAAGGTTCCTAGTAGCTGGGTATAGTTCCTGCGGTTGAAACACAGCTATAATCAGTTATTATAGCCCCCAGTATAGCTTATATTAAAGCTCTCCAGCAGACAGGAGTATCGGCACGGAAGCTAAGCAACCTACTGCCGTGGACAGGGGCAGCAACGTATTTTCGCTGTATTCGCCATCTTGGTTATTATCTAGTTACATGTCATTCCTCCTTCGTTCCTCGTACTCTAACCTGCCCGGCTTCTGTACATAAACCAATATCCTCAGGTCTAATGACAAACCACTACTGACAAGTGTCTGTTTTTTTTTTGTGGCGGCTAAATACGTTGCTGACCCCGTCTACAACAGTAGGTTGCTTAGCTTCCGTGCCAGTACAACTCTCTGCTTCTCCACACTGGGGGCGTGCCGACCGCCATCTACTGCAGGTAATACACTGACTATGGATTAGTACCTCATACAACCCCACTTCAAAAAATCCGAAGTATCTCTTTACATTTCAATGGCGTATACAGACGCACTCTGGCCTAGATTATTAAAATTGTTGCCTATTAATTTTCCAAAGCAGCTCACATGATGAGTTTGTCATGTCTCATGGAATTGTATATGTTCAAGTTTCCAAATATACATTAATAACTTAATGTCTGTGTTTCAGCTTTACCCTCAAACGACAAAAAACTGATTGTTAAAGAAGAGCAGCAGGAGTGGAGCCCCAGTCTGGACCAGGACCCAGAGCCCCCACACATTAAAGAGGAACAGGAGGAACTCTGGACCAGTCAGGAGGGAGAGCAGCTTCGAGGGCTGGAGGAGGCCGATATCACCGAGTTCCCATTCACTCCTGTCCCTGTGAAGAGTGAAGAAGATGAAGAGAAACTTCAGTCCTCACAACTTCAAAGTAAAACTGAACAGATGGAAAAAGAAAGACGTAAATTTGATTTCAAATTCAAAGAGAGAGTTTTGCAGTATGCAGAGACACATTCAGCAGAGAAAACTGCACGGCATTTTAACATTGACTCAAAAAGAATCAGGGACTGGAGGAAACAGAGGGGCAAGCTGCTGTTAGCTGACAAGAGCAGAGCCCGGCTCACTGGAGGGGGCAGGAAGAAAGTGAGCCTGGAGCTGGAGAGGAGGCTCTCACAGTGGATCTACTCAATGCTGGACAAACATAACAGAGTATCGAGAAATATGATTAAAAAGAAAGCGCTGGAGATCTACCCTTCAGTGAGCGATGGGGGCAAGATGTTTGTGGCCAGCACGGGTTGGCTACAAAGATTTCTGCAGCGCAACGACCTCTCACTTCGACGTCGCACCCCCATGAGCCAGGAAGAAACCCCTCCCACTGAGAAACTGGTCTCGTTTGTTGACCACGTTGGCAAGGCGGTCAGCTCTAACAGGATTTTAGAGGGGGGCATCATTGTAATGGATGAGACTGCAGTTTTGTTTGACATGGTGTCCCCCACTGCTATTGATACACGAGGTGCGAAGAGTGTGGCTCCGAAAACCACGAGGTACGAGGACAGCCACCTCACTGTGGTCCTCGCCGCCAAGGCCGACGGCACCAAACTGAAGCCGTATATCGTCTTCAGAAAGGCTGCTGGTGAAGTGAAGGCGCTGCAGCAGCAGATCTCCAGCGCGGTGATTTCCACGTCTGTGAACGGCTGGATGAACGACGCTCTCACCGCAGACTGGCTGCGGTCCGTGGTGGGAAAATTCAACGCCACCCCGCGGCTCCTGGTGTGGGACTCGTACCGCTGCCACACCGGTGCCGCCACCAAAGCTGAACTGAGATGTGGCTACAACGTCACGACAGCGGTGATCCCGGGAGGCTGCACTAAATATATCCAACCTCCCGCTGTGATGTGGAACCAGCCCTTCAAGCAGAGTCTGCAGGATGCCTACGATCAGTGGGCGGCTGGGGACGCAGATAAAGAATACACAGCCGGAGGGAACCTAAAAGTCCCCGCCCGCCGCCTGCTGGTGGACTGGGTGGTCGCAGCCTGGGACAAACTGGACAAGGATATGATCAGACAGTCTTTCAAAGTTTGTGGACTGTCTGTGAGAACTGACGGGAGCGAAGACGACCTCATCCTCTGCTTCAGGGAGGGACAGCCCTGCGCCGCCGGACGGGAGGCTCTCACCCAGCGCCGACAGCGGAGCCGGGAGAACCGGTGCGAAGCAGCCCAGGAGGAGGGAGATGAAGAGGAGCTACTTAACAATGAATTTGTTGTTTTTGATGATGAGGAGGAGGAGGACTTTGAGCAGGAGGATAGTGACCACATGTCACTGCACTGTTTCATTCATCAAGGTAAGATGTGATGATTTGTTCATGTTTTAGGTTTCTTTTATCTTTTAGTTTGGAGTCTGCAGCTGAATCTGATGGTCGTTATGAGATGTTTGACTGTGCTGTAAAGTCAGAATGGCCATTGATGTTTACATCCGGACTATCTGAGATTTGTTTTGTTTTTATTTTATGACACCTGCATGTGTCTCTAACCTTCGGTATGTAGGCCTGTCACGATATATACTTTTGTTGGACGATAATATTGTCCCAGAAAAAAATTGCGATAAACGCCATTGTCATTTTAAGACCATTTCATGCCACTGATATATTAATAATATAATAGCATAATAATGCAAGTACACCCTTTCAAAGAGCAATGAACTTTTAAGCCGCCTGAGCCCCGCCCATGGTGTAACTCAGACAAAGAGAGCAGACGACGAGAGGACAGAAGCAGTACAACCAGAAATGATGTGTATGTGTTATATTCAGTTTAGGAGCTGTGAAAAACTCTAGGGCGTTGTGTCCACGTCTTATAATGTAGGGAAAACCCTGCTGTTTATTCTGGCATCATGTTGGTTAAAATGTTGGTGACATTCTTATCCAAATAAACACGCATGTAAACACGATGGGAAATATTGTACGATATATGGACATAACCTTGATGATCTTTGTTGACCTCAATAAGTCGATAAAGTAATTATCGTGACATTATCGTGTATGGAAAGCCGATTGGGTCATAATGTCTCTTTTTACCCCTGCCATTCGATGCTTTATACCTCTTTTAATATAATTTTATATCACCAGCTGGCATTTATAAATTTTGTTGAAAACGGCAGTTGGTGTTTGTGAACGCAGCTCTGTGACACTATGACCAGCAGAGGGCGCACTAGGACCCCTGCTGCCAACTGCCATTTATTTGTTGGTGTGTATATCTGACCACTTCCCTGTACTGCGAGCGACTACAATGCCAGTGTGCGTCTGTTTGTCGGTGAAATGTAAGGAAATATGGTTTTAGTTTTTGTAAAAATGTACTTCAGTAATCTTTCTGTCAGCATCCGCCATTCCTCCGACTGCCTCTGCTTCTCCCTCCTTGTGTCCAGCATGCTACTGTATTTAGGGAGAGCATGATTAGTTTCTGCAGCTGACAGCCACCCATACCCACCTCCACATACCCCCACTGCCCAACTTAGGCCGGGGAGCCCCCCCCCCCCCCCGGGAACTGGAGAGGAAGTCGGCCACGGCCATCTGCGCCCCCGGCCTATGGATCACTTTGAAATTAAACGGCCCCCACTCCTCTCTTCGACGTGTCAGTCTGCAGAATAAAAGGGAGAGAAAAGTTAGGTGTGTGGAGGAGAGGCTCCTCACAGAGGGCTTGTTTTACCGTCTCGAACGCCAGTTGGCACCACTCCGTCTACTGGACCGGATCTGAGGCACCTTTCCGGGTGAGATCGGTCAAGGGACTGGTCAGCTCTGCGAAGTTGGGAATGAACCGCCGGTAATAGCCAGCCAGCCCCAGGAACCGCCTCACCTCTTTTTTTGACTTGTGCTTCGGGCAGGCGGCAATCGCAGCCGTCTTGTCTACCTGGGGGCGCACCTGCTTTCCACCCAAGTGGTACCCCAGATACCGTACCTCCCTCTGTCCAACCGCACACTTCTTCGGGTTGGCGGTGAGACCGGCCTGCCTCAATGACCCGAGCACCGCAGCCACCCACCACATATGCTCTGCCCAGCTGTCTCTGTGGATGATAATGTCATCTAGGTAGGCGGCCGCATATGCAGCGTGCAGACGCAGCACTCGGTCCATGAGGTGTTGGAAGGTGGCCGGCGCCCCAAACAACCCGAACGGAAGTGTGGTAAATTGGTACAACCTGTACGGAGTGGAGAAGGCCATCTTTCCCTTAGACTCTGGAGACAAGGGAATCTGCCAGTAGCCCTTGGTCAAATCCAGCATCATGAAAAAACGAGCGGTGCCTAACCGATCCAGGAGCTCGCCGACCCGAGGCATTGGATAGGCATCAAATCGTGACACATCATTCACTTTGCGGTAGTCCACACAGAACCGTATGGTCCCATCCTTCTTGCCTACAAGAACAATGGGGCTACACCAGGCACTGTTGGATTCTTATACTACCCCTATCTTCAGCATGGCCTTTAATTCTTCTTGAACCATTTTTTGTTTGGAGCTCAGGCAACCGGTAGGGCTGTGAACCTTCCGTCACCCCCAGGTGAGTCGCAATGTGATGCTCTATGAGGTGGGTGCGACCCGGAAGGGGGGAGAACACGTCGGCAAAACGCCGTTGCAACTTGGCAACGTCTGTTCTCTGGGACAACGTCCGATGGTTGTCAAAAGGGAGCGAGGCGGCACTGGCCGATTTTGAAACCTCCGGCCCAAACTCATCTCTCTCACTCACCGTTGTCACCAGAGCAACAGGCTCCGCCTCTCTCCATGCTTTTAGGAGGTTGAGGTGGTAGATCTGCATTGCCCCTCCCCTATCAGACTGCACAATCTCATAGTCCATATCGCCCACACGCCGTGTGACCACAAAAGGTGCTTGCCACGTGGCGAGTAATTTGGAGCTGGACGAAGGGAGCAATACAAGCACTTTATCTCCCAGCATGAATAGTCTTAATCTAGCCGCTCTGTTGTACAGGCGTTGTTGACGCTCCTGAGCCTGGAGCATATTCGCCCGTGACAACTGCCCTAATGTGTGGAGTTTTGCTCTCAGGTCCAGGACGTGCTGAATTTCTTTTTTACTGGGGCTTGGACCCTCCTCCCAGTTTTCTCTAACTAGGTCCAGGACCCCCCGTGGGTTTCTGCCAAACAGCAGCTGAAAGGGAGAAAATCCCGTGGAGGCCTGGGGTACCTCCTGCACTGCAAATAACAGAGGATCTAGCCACCTATCCCAATCGTGCACAAATGTACGGATCATGGACTTCAAAGTTTTTTCCAGACGCTCCATGAGCCCGTCAGTCTGAGGGTGGTATACACTGGTTCGAATCAACTTGATGCCCAATAATCCATAAAGTTCTCTCATTGTGCGTGACATGAATGAGGTGCCCTGGTCAGGGAGGATCTCTTTCGGGATCCCGACTCGGGAGGTGACTTGAAACGGTGCCTGCGCCACACTCTTTGCAGACATGGTGCGCAATGGCACTGCTTCAGGATATCGGGTTGCGTAGTCCACCAACACTAGCACAAAGAGATATCCACATGCGCTCATCAATGGTAGTGGGCGCAAAGGCGCTCTCGGATGGCTGGTTGGTTAACCATCAGACATTCGGGGCAAGACGCACACCGACGGCAAACGTCTCCCCAAATCCCAGGCCAATAGAATCAGGCCATTATCTGGTCTAGTGTTTTATTACACCCCATATGCCCGGCTATTGGGTTGTAATGAGCTGCCTGGAAAACTGTTTCCTGACGGCTTTTTGGTACCAACAATTGTGTTACTTCTTCCCCTGTCTGAGTGTCATGACTCACTGTGTACAGTCTGTCCCTGATTACTGAAAAGTGTGGATATGACTGGGCTACGTCAGGACGCACCACATGACCATCAATTTTTATCACTTGGTCAAAGGCAAAGCATAGAGTGTCGTCATGAGACTGCTCCAGTGGAAAATCTTCTGTGGAGGGTAACACAGGAGCCTGCGGCATCTCCTGTGGAGGCGCTGCCGGTTGCCCCTCCCCATCTGCAGCATCGGACAACCTCGCGTCGCCACTGAGCACACATATCCCATGTCCCTGACGGACGTGCACGCACCCCTACACAGTGCCTCACTAACCTATCAAACCCAAGCCAATCTGTACCCAAAATCAGGGGGTCCATCAGGCGGGAACTAACCGCTGCCATAACACAAAATTTTCTCCCTTGATGTCTAATTTCCACCGGCATTACAGGGTATCTGTGAACATCCCCATGTACACACTTAATATCCACCCAACCTGCCTCAACCAAAGCCCCAGGTCAAACCAGGTTCTGGTGAATAATGGACTGCGTACAGCCCGAATCCACCATTGCCCGGTGTATACCCCCTTGGATTCTTACCAAAACGCAGTATGTCGCCCCTGGGCCGGGGGAGGGTGTCGGAGAGCCAGCAACCTGAATCACTTGTCCGACCTCCATGAGTGGGCAGTCACGTCGGCAGTGTCCGGGCTGCCCACACCTCCAGCACTCCTGCCCCAGCGTTCGAGGAGCCCCCTGCAGGTCGTGAGCAGCGCCTGTAGCAGCTGGACCCTGGGAGGGAGAGAGAGAAGAGCGAGGGTTAGAGCGTGGTAAGGGGCTGGGACGTGCAGGTGGCACTTGCAGCGGCCCAATGCCCCTTCTCTGCGGTGCTGGTATTGGCCAGGCAGCCTCCAGGGGGCAGTCCTGCGGTGTCTGGCTTCGTGAGTGTACCACAAGCTAATCCTCCGCCAGTGTGACCGCGGCTGTCAGATCCACGGGGTGGTGGCACTTCACCCACTCGGCCGCCCCGTTAGGGAGCCCCTCCGTGAATTGCTCACCAATGATTGTGTCCATCAGCCACCCCTCGTCAGAGGACTCCCCCGGCTGCAGCCACCTCGTTCCCGCATCCCTCAGTTGCTGGGCGTAGACGTAAGTGCGATCAGCGGGCCCCAGCCTCATGCTCCGGAACCGGCGGCGGGGATCTTCACTGGAGAATCCCATGGGGTGGGGATGGCGGTAGTGCGGCTCCAGGCCGGGACACCAGGCCGCTGGTGGCAGCTGGGTCTGCTTTTCTGCCTGTTCCTGCATCCTTTCCAGCTGCTGCCTATTCACCGCTGCCTGCTCCTGGTGCATCGCCGCGATTTCGCCCAGCATCTGGGCCAGTACCGCCACCGGCTGCACATGCTGCCGATCCGTCATGTTCACCCCAGAAGCCAAGTTACCTTGGGCGCCATTTGTAGCGGAATCGTGCTGCTGTGAGTTCCCTTGGCCCTGAGACACGCCGAGACCACGTTTCCAGTTTATATTCTTTATTTATTTGTTTTTCTCCACACACAATCTTTCCGTCAGCATCTGCCGTTCCTCCGACTGCCTCTGCTTCTCCCTCCTTGTGTCCAGAATGGTACTGTATTTAAGGAGAGCATAATTAGTTAACCGGGTTCAGCTGTGCCAATTACCTCTCCCTGATGCAGTTCACCTGAGCCACTCCACCACCTCACCCTCTGCAGCTACCCATACCCACCTCCACAGTAATAAAACACACCCACTCCTCCCATATCCCATGATGCTTTGTGACAATAGAAGGAAAAGAATACGGCCTGCTCAAAGACAGCAGCTCACTAACATCAATCTGCCAACATCCAGTGTGAACATGTCTAGGAGAAGCTTTATTTTGCGCTGCAGACAGATTGCAATCGGCAGTTACTTCATTATTTCTTGTACCTCTGTAGGTGTGTCCATTAATTAAGTTGTTTTAAAACAAAACCCAACTTTATTTCCTTAAATTACTAAATTTCACTGGCGTATACAGACGTACTCTCTCATTGTAGTCGCCATACTGGATGGCGTTCAGATATACACACCAAGGAATGATTGAAGTCATTACACCTCACTCACTGTGCAATATTTAATTATAATTAATCTACAAGGTTTATTAAATTGACTTTGAAATGGTCAGTATACTTGACACAGACATAGTTCCAGTATATTGGATATTCAGTGGATCACTAATAGAGAGAGACTGGAAGTAGGGCTGCAAGTTATTATATTTATATATATTTATTAGTTATTTTAACTACTGATTAATCTGCCAAATACTTTGACAATTAATGGATTATTTGTTTGGTCTATTAAATGTCATAAAGTGGTGGAAAATGTCCAGCTTCCAGAGTCCAAGGTGATGTCTTGAAAATGCTTGTTTTGTCGAAGCAAAAAAGTTAAAACCCAAAGCTATTTACTTTACAGTCATTTAAGACAAACAAAAGCCTTAAATTTTGAAGGTCTGGAACCTTCAATAGATTATTACAATTGTTGCCTGAAGCAGATCAATGAGTTTGCCATATCTCTTGGAACTGTATATGTTCAAGTTTCCAAATATACTTTAATAACTGTATGTCTGTGTTTCAGCTTTACCCTCAAACAACAAAAAAACAATTGTTGTTAAAGAAGAGCAGCAGGAGTGGAGCCCCAGTCTGGACCAGGACCCAGAGCCCCCACACATTAAAGAGGAGCAGGAGGAGCTCTGGACCAGTCAGGAGGGAGAGCAGCTTCGAGGGCTGGAGGAGGCCGATATCACCGAGTTCCCATTCGCTCCTGTCCCTGTGAAGAGTGAAGAAGATGAAGAGAAACCTCAGTCCTCACAGCTTCATCAAAGCCAAACTGAACAGATGGAAACAGGAGCTGATGGAGAGGACTGTGGAGGACCAGGACCAGCCAGGAACTCAGATCCAGATACATATTTACAACCACTTACTGATGACAAGACTGGAGACTCTTCTGAGACTGATGACAGTGATGACTGGAACGAGACCAGTGAACCTCAGTCAGGTTTAAACTCTCTGAAAATAAATCCATGTGGAAAGAAAGACTCTGTCAGTAGTGTGGTTTGGTATAGTAGCAGCAAACCATATAGTTGCTTCAAGTGTGGTAAAGAATTCGGCCACAAGAGGTCTGTGCAGAGACACATGATGTCTCATGAAGAAGAAAAGCCTTTAAGCTGTTCAGTTTGTGAAAAACATTTCAGATGCAGTTCAGAGCTTGTGAAACACATGAGAATCCATACTGGAGAGAAACCATTCTGTTGCTCAGTCTGTGGTAACAGATTTGCGAGGAGGGAAAGCTTAAGTCGTCACATGAGATGTCACACAGGAGAAAAGCCTTTCAGCTGTTCATTTTGTCTGAAGCGTTTTAGATGTAGTCAGTACGTCGTGGAGCACATGAGAACCCACACGGGGGAGAAACCGTTTGACTGCTCCCTCTGTGGCAAAGCTTTTTGTTCCAAATCAAAGTTGACCCAACACATGAGAGTCCACACATGAGAGAAAAAGTGTTCAGTTGCAACATTTGCAGAAAAGATTTTAGATTTCACTCACAAATCAAAAACCATAAGCGTGTTGTTTCGAGCAGTAAATGAAGAGCTGCTGGTTGAGCCAAATTGTTCAACAAAAAAACAAAAGTGAGAACTGATTGTTCAGGAGGAAAGTTAGAGAACAACATGGGTGGCTGCTGGTGGATTTATCAAGCATTAGAGTGACTGTCCAAATCTGTTCAGAGGGATGTCGGCAGAGGGATGCATATTTAGCTCTACTTTTAGGAGTAGAAGTGAAAGAATTTTATTAAAGAAGTTCCTCGTATCGCTGTCAGTATTTAGGGGAGCTTCAGTTGTCACAAAAATGTTTTGGTGTTTTTTTTTCACTGACCTTGTACGGTATGCAAAAGAGATCACATGCTGTCTCCCAGCTCCCCCATTCATTTGAATTATGCCAGTCCGCTGATGCAGTGGAGCGCTAACGCAGAGGGCTCTGGGAAAAACAAACAAACAAACAAACAAAAAAAACTCAGGGTCGTTCGGCAAAATAGTTGAACCAGGCTCAGTTTTTGTCGCAAACACTTGCCCGATGAAATACACGCAAGCGCACATTCCTGGTAGAGGACTTTATACCATGAACGCTCTTTACCTCACGATCTTCGTGACGAAAGATAAAGTGATTGTTTCTGCGACAACTTTCCAGAGTTGTTAAATCCTGTCTCGTAGTATTAGAAACCTCTGCGCCGCGTTTTGATGTCTGATAAACCTTTTACAGATAATGCACAGAAATTATTTACCATTTTAAATTTATATACACACATTTTATTTACTATGCAAATTCCATATTGGTAAATATTAAGATTTAAGGCATTTGTTAATTTTGGCGTCGTATTTGCATAAAATAACCTGGGTAACTTACTTACCAGAAAACCAGCAAAGAAACGATCCCTCCGAACAGCAGAATGCAACTGTTCTGAATACGAGCGAGTGCACTTCTGTTTCACAGTCCGATATTTACTTCAGTTCTGTTACTCCAGCTGTTTCTCATTTCTGGCAAAATATATGTTTAGTCTTTACGTGTTTAGTAGAATTTTCATGCTTTTTGTACTTTGTTTTTGCTGCGTTGAGTTATGTGGACCTTCGGATGTGTTGAAACAACAGTGAGTGAAAAGCACAAGACGTCATCGGTGATGTTACGTTAATTTCAGCTCTTAGTTGTGATAAAGCTGACAGATGACTGCTGGTAACTTTTTGGGAGAACATTGTCCTGAGGTCATAGCATAATGGGGTCCTATAAACTTTATTAAACCTGCCAGTGCAGTAAGAACATTTCAGTGTGCTTCCATTAGAAATCGTCTTGTTCAAAAGTGTCTGTATCTTGAAACAGTAATAAGGGAAGGTTGCTGCTCTAAATCAAGAAAATACTCAACACATGTTGAAATACTGTCACTGCACTGGATTTTTTTTTTTTTATCTTGTTTTCAGAAATAAAATTACTTTAAAGAATCCAATTGCATATTAATTGATTATAAGCTATACCAAAAATAGAAAGTGCCCTCATGTTTAACGTTGTGCTTACAGTCGCTGTGACTTTATACTGTAACTGGACTGACATACAGTTATGTGATTATTTTATTCTGTAATTTACCTCCAGACTGGAGACACAGTGACTTTATAAAACATTTTCTGTTTGTTTTTTTAATTTGTTTTAAACGACAATTGTTTCAATAAACAGTTTCAGCTTCATTTTTCTCACCACCTCGTTCTTCGGTTTTATAACGGCTCTAAAGATAATACAGCTGTTGGCAGTAAATGGCACAGTATCAACAAACAATATGATTTAAAATACATAAGCACAGTAAATAAAATGGGAGTAGGACTAGAAACATCTATCCTAATTACATTTGGCTGAAAGACTCATTTTGCTTGTCTGTAGCGCCCCCCCTGAGGGAAAATGCTCAAAGTGCATAGGATTTAGGAAGCTTTACTCTTTATATTTAATTCATATTTCTCACTTGCTTTCCTATAATTTATAATTTTACAGCTAGATTTACTGTTTTCTGCAATTCCACTTTATTCCTGACACCCAGATTTCCACATGACACATGCGGAAGAATAAAACACCAGATTCTCATAAACCATCTCCAGAGTTTAAGCATCGTTAAACTCATTTCACTTCCTCAGTAGATATCTGTGTATCTAACTACTGACGGTTTCTACAGAGGATCCAGTGACCGTCAGAGGTTGCAGTTAATCAGGAGTGATAAGTTCACTATTACTTCAAGCCCACGTTCCTCACGTCACTGCTAATAAGAGCAAACAGTTCAATGTCTCATCCACTTGTTACAAACTTAACAACCTAACATGTGGTCAGATAATGATGCATCATGCAACACAAAGGCAGGCGAAGCAGGCACTTACCCTCCTCCGTTCACACACACAGGTAATCCAAAGGGAAGGTTAAACGTGTCCGACAACCTTCTGCTCTTTACTGCTCTCTCGACTCTTCGCCTCCTGATCTCCTCTGCAGGACTAACGAGCACTGATTAGCTGCAGTCACTCAGTTGGTGCCTGAGGGGAAAAGTCTACAGATAAGATCAAACTTTATTGATCCCCAGGTGTTGCAGCAACACAAAGACAGAAATAAGTTCAGATAAATCGAGAAAAGTAAAAAAAAAAAAAAAAAAAGTATATCAAATAAAGATAAGAATAGAAATAAACATGTAAACTATACAAGAGCCATTAAAGTCAAAATTACAAGGCAAGCAGTGTTGTACTTAAACTAATACTGCAGTGCTGTCTCTAGTGACGTGACACAGTTTGTGATTAAAGCAAAAACCAGAATAATACATATTATGATGAAGAAATGATACTTAGTGTTTGTCTGTATTAATATAGAGATATAATATAGTATATCATTTAATAAAACAATATAACATTAACATAATATAGTGTAATATTAGTAATAGCAACATATTAGGTGTGCAACACGCCCATCCATATCAACGGGACGGAGGTTGAACGTGTCTCCAGCTTCAGGTTTCTGGGTGTCCACATCTCCGAGGGCCCTCAACACTTTGCCTCTGGTCACGAAGGCTCACCAGCGTCTCGTCTTCCTGAGGAGACTGACGAAAGTCCACCTGTCTCCTCGGATTCTGGTGAACTTCTACCGCTGCACCATCGAGAGCTAACCAACACATCACAGTGTGACGACTGCTCTGTCTCGGACCAGAAAGCACAGCGGAGTGGTGGTGAAAACGCATCACCGGTTCTCCACGCCCCACCACCGAGGCTGTCCGGCACAAGCGGTGTCAGCAGAGGGCGCTCAGCATCGTCAGGGAGACCTCTCACCCCGGCCACAGACCGGTTGCCCTTCTTCCCTCTGGGAGGCGCTACAGAACCAGCAGGCTCAGGAACAGCTTCTTCCCTTCAGCCGTCACCTTGCTGAACTCCAACCAGCCAACCGCCCCCCACACACTCTTTCCTCCAGTGACTGAACATTTGCACAATGACTATATATGATATATATATATATATATATACGGTAAGGAAGGCAGCCGTGGACTAGTGAGTGTCAGAGCCACTATCCAGGATGAAACATCCAAGATCCACAAGTACATCCAAGATAAGGCCCCAACAGATGACGTGCTCAGGGAATGTCTCAGGCAATGGGGAACAGAGGAAGACGTGCTGGAGGAAGGACCATCATGGGAGGACAAACCCCTACATGGGATGTACCACCGGAACATAACTGAAGTGGCTGATATCAAGAAGTCCTACCAATGGCTAGAGCGGGCCGGACTGAAGGACAGCACAGAGGCACTCATCATGGCTGCACAGGAGCAGGCCCTGAGCACCAGAGCAATAGAGGCCCAGATCTACCACACCAGACAAGACCCAAGGTGTAGGCTGTGCAAAGAGGCCCCTGAGACAATCCAGCACATAACTGCAGGGTGTAAGATGCTGGCAGGAAAAGCATACATGGAGCGCCATAACCAAGTAGCTGGCATAGTGTACAGGAACATCTGCACTGAGTATGGACTGGAAACCCCGAGGTCAAAGTGGGAAACACCTCCAAAGGTGGTAGAGAACGACCGAGCCAAGATCCTGTGGGACTTCCAGATCCAGACTGACAGAATGGTAATGGCGAACCAGCCTGACATCGTGGTGGTGGACAAACAGCAGAGGAAAGCCGTCGTGGTTGACGTGGCGATACCAAGCGATGGCAACGTCAGGAAAAAGTAACATGAGAAACTAGAGAAGTGCCAAGGGCTCAGAGAAGAGCTGGAGAAGGCCTGGAAGGTGAAGGCGACAGTGGTGCCCGTGGTCATCGGGCACTCGGGCAGTGACCCCAAACTGGAGGAGCGGCTACAGCAGATCCCTGGAAGAACACCAGACATCTCGGTCCAGAAGAGTGCAGTACTGGGAACAGCAAAGATACTGCGCAGAACCCTCAAGCTCCCAGGCCTCTGGTAGAGGACCCGAGCTCGAAGGACGAGACCACCCGCGGAGCGTGAAGGACGGAGTTTGTTTTTTTTGTTTTTTATACTGTATATAACAATATAACAGGAGTTGTCTGAGTGTGTTAATACAACATTTCTTCATCCAGAACACACCAAGTCAGCTAGCTGAAGGGAGCGCGGCAGGTAAAGATGGACTTTCTAACCTGTGCTGGGTGCAGTCGCGTCAGGCCGTATGATCGATCATCTCATGAATGTGGACACGCGTTCCCAACCTTGATGACCTTCTGTCGGGCCGTGTGAACTGATCAGGACAGAAACTGCTGACTTGTTGATTATGTGTATAACAGAGACCGCGAGTTAAGAGACAAAAGAGGAAAAGAAACGAAAACATTGTCGGTCCGCACAAGGTCAATGGAATAGGTTCAGAATCACACTTTGCCAACTTGTTCTACTAACAGACGACTTTAAATGAAACACGTTGACCGTAGCTGTTTGATCAGTTCATTGATCCACAGTGATCTGAACTCACACACTTCATCTAAATTCCTAACATATGATCTGCTATTGATGCACAATACAATTCAGTTTATTCAGTTCATTTTATTTCCAGAGTTCAAAACAAAAAACATAAAACACGACTGTCATCAATCTAAAAACGAACAAAGAATCTTCATCCTGAACATTTTGAAAAACACTGAATGTGTGGATTAATTATTTTACGTTTAACTCTGACATTAAAATTCTGAACAAATGCTAAAACATAACTAGAATGGGCAATTTCTGGTAAAATTACGTGAGAGCTGGAAGCTGTTTTGGTCCACCTGCTACGGCTGCAAGCTGCTGCTCTAGCAGCAATTTTTCAAATCCTTTAGTGCCACCTAAAAATGCTACAGACTTGTTCAGCATTGCCATCTGTACAACCGCACTGAATTTGGTTAACATGCCCTTAACAGGATTCAAACTCACAACCTTGGAATCTGACAGGGGAACACACGTGGCAATATCTTAAACCACTGTACTACATTATAACATGACTATTTTTTTTAAATGCCTCTCAATCTAAAGGCTAAATACTGATATTAAAGAGTGAGGGGGTTGAACTTAATGATGGCACATGATAAACATACAGTGTAAAACAACTTTAATTGCAATAATATATGGAAGACTGACCCAGACCTTTGGGTTCAGGAAAACTGGCCAGTATCAGGGCTTAAACACAGAGCCCAAATTCACATGTTGTTGATAAAAAATGTATTTGTCTAAACTTAAGCTGTTAGGTCAGAAATATGAGCATTATTAGTGGCAGGAGGTTTTGCAGAACGTGAGGATGTACACTGTGTGTGCAAAGAGAGAATCTAAGTTTAATTAACAACATGTTGCCGGCCCCTGGGCTCAAACCCCCAACCTCTGGATCTAAAAGGGGTACCAGACTGGCAAGATCTTAATCCACTTGGCTACTCAGATACACCGTTAGTAGAAAGCAAAAGATTGGGGAGACGTGGAGTCCACCCGCCTTCTCACAAGTTGAGGCAATGATACCACGTGTGCCAGACCGGGGTATTTAGTCTGTTTAAACCTAAAACGCGCACGACAATCAAAACGCTGAAAAGAATTCATTCTGCTGGTTTCGGGTGTCAAATATTTTTGGTGATTTTTGATCAAACACTGAGCAAAAAGGAAAATGTTGTGCATACATAGCACCAATTACTGCAAGATACCGAATATCACTGCGGACTCACCGTTCGTCCGATCTGAAAACAATTTGACACACCTGATGTCTACCATCTAGAGAATGTCTATGTAAATTTTGGTAGCATTTGTATGGAGACAAATGCTACCAAGACTGAATTGCGCATAGGTTGCAGTGAGGCAGAGTACTGTCACAATCCATTGAAAGTTTCAGCTCCGTAGGAGGTGCAGGTGATTTTTTTATTAACAAGAAAATGTATAACACGTAATAACTGACCACATGGTGGCGCTATACCATGTTTAATTATGTTAAGCATTTCCACATGGGGCAACTGTCCATAAAGTATGAACTTGTAGTTGTGAGATTTCAGCTTTCAAACACTGCTCCCATAGACTTCCCATTATACATTTTAACACTTTAAAAAACTGATAAAATCACTGAAACATGTATATGTACGTTTTGAAGTTGAAACGAAGTTTCTAGGACAAACTGTACAAGAGTAGTTAGACGCCAAAAAATGGCAAAATAATATATAATAATAATAATAATAAAGAGCGAAATTAACGAAAGTGTGAGAGCACACTAATAAAACTTCACTTCATGACGACATTGTGAGAATGAAACTCGATCGTCTTATTAATGCTTGCAGTTAAATCTAATTTCTTCCTGTTTTTCGTGTGTGTTTAGTCTTTTTTAATAACTCAACATGAATGTTTTCCGATATGAAAACGTTTTTTTACAGAACATGTAATGCAGAAAACGATGCTTGGTGAAATGGTGTCAGTTTGTCCAACAGAACTCGCACCGACTCCATTGCTTACAATACCCTCAGCACTGTCTGCAGCACATGCAGCAGAGTGCATCACAACTGAACAGACGGTGGTGCGGACGGACACAAGCGGTGTCTTCACGGTAAATTCCTAACTAGTGTGTGAAATACTTTAACATATAATATAGATATTTAACTTAACTTTATTAAAGTTAAATATAAGTTATTTGTTTAAGAAAGCAACCTTCTGAGTACCTTTGCATAGGTATATCGGTGCAAAACCGGTAACCCACATAAAAAAGGTCTATTTTCATTCCAGCTCAAAAATTCACTATATCGGTCAGGCTCTAGCTCAGTCTCCAGTCTTGACATCAGTCTCAGGTTGCAAATGTGTATCTTGATCAGAGTTCCTGGCTGGTCCTGGTCCTCCACAGTCCTCTCCATCAGCTCCTGTTTCCATCTGTTCAGTTTGGTTTCGATGAAGCTGTGAGGACTGACGACCGACACAGTTGTGGGTTCTGACGTCTTTATACCAAGTGAATCTTTTGTCACAAACGCTGCAGCTGTACCGTTTCTCTCCTGTGTGGATGCTCATGTGTTGAGTCAGACTTCCTGTTTGTGTAAAACTTTTGCTACAAACTGAGCAACTAAACGGTTTCTCTCCTGTGTGAAGAGGCATGTGAACTTTCAGACCTTGTTTACTTTTAAATCTTTTACCACACACTGAGCAGCTGAAGGGTTTCTCTCCTGTGTGGATTCTCATGTGTGTCACCATGTGGTCGCTCTGTGTGAAATGTTTCTTACAAACTGAGCAGCTGAAGGGTTTCTCTCCTGAATGAAATCTCATGTGATGAACTAAGTATTCCTTGCACGGGAATCCTCTACCACAAACAGAGCAGCTAAATGGTTTCTCTCCCGTGTGACGTTTCTTGTGCACATTCAGACTTGACTTGGAGCTAAATGTTTTACCACACTCAGAGCAGGTATTTGATTTTTCAACAGTATTACATCTCATATCACTGACAGTGACTTCATTATTTTTCACAGAGTTTAGACCTGACTGGCTTTTGCTGCGCTCGGTCCAACCATCATCACTGTCTTCAGTCTCAGGTTCAGAAGAGTCTGATGTCTTGTCATCAGTCTCAGGTTGTAAATGCGTATCTGGATCAGAGTTCATGGCTGGTCCTGGTCCTCCACAGTCCTCTCCATCAGCTCCTGTTTCCATCTGTCCAGCTGAGCTGCTGGCTGGAGGCTCTGCCTCTCTGTTCTCCTCAGTTTGGTTTTGATGAAGCTGTGAGGACCGACGACCGACACACTTGTGTCTTTTGAGCTGTTTATACCAAGTGAACCCTCTTTCACAAACGCTGCAGCTCAATCTTTTCGCCCCCGTGTGACGTGCCATGTGGAGTGTCACATGTACCTTTTGTATAAATCTTTTACCGCAAACTGAACAACTAAATGGTTTCTCTCCTGTATGAGTTCTCATGTGTACCTTCACGTGTCCACTTTCACTGAAAGTTTTACCACACATTAAGCAACTGTAAGGTTTCTCTCCTGTATGAATTCTCATGTGTCTCTTCAGATGTCCCTTGAAACCAAATATTTTCCCACACTCAGAGCAGCTAAAAGGTTTCTCACCTGTAATACATCTCATACCACTTTTAGAGACTTCATCATTTTTCAGAGAGTTTAAACCTGACTGAGGGTCTCTGGTCTCCTCCCTGTCATCATCACTGTGTTCAGTCTCAGGTTCAGAAGCGTCAGTTTTGTCAGGTTGTAAATGCGTATCTGGATCTGAGTTCCTGGCTGGTCCTGGTCCTCCACAGTCCTCTCCATCAGCTCCTGTTTCCATCTGTTCAGTTTGGCTTTGATGAAGCTGTGAGGACTGAGGTTTCTCTTCATCTTCTTCACTCTTCACAGGGACAGGAGCGAATGGGAACTCGGTGATATCGGCCTCCTCCAGCCCTCGAAGCTGCTCTCCCTCCTGACTGGTCCAGAGCTCCTCCTGCTCCTCTTTAATGTGTGGGGGCTCTGGGTCCTGGTCCAGACTGGGGCTCCACTCCTGCTGCTCAGGGGGAACCTCTTCTCTACTCAGCGACAGCTGCTGGACGTCTGCAGGACACAGTAAACAAAAAGACAGACGTTATGGAAAACCACCACTTTCTGTTAAAACCAAGCTGGAGAACTTTATGGTTTAATTGGACAGATGTTGCTGCTTTTCTCTTTTATAACACCGAAACTGAGTCTTTGGGTTTTATATCTCTTGGTTGGATAGAGAGCCAATGTCATGATGTCACTTCCTGTCTAGCTTCTGTAATTCAATGTCTCATTCTGCATTTCTTTCATCGGTCTTCCTGAAAAAAATGAAGAGTTTTCACCAAACGTTATTCAAACAGGAGGAAACAGTGCACCTGTTGGGGACTATTTCCAGCGGCGGATGAATCCACATGTGGTGCTGTAGTGAGTGTTTGGGGCAGCAGGACGGTGTGTGTGGGGCGGAGGCAGAATAAACTACAGTGTGTGTGTTCGTGGTGATGAAGGCGCAGCAGAGCGGCTCGCTGATGTGTTTTAATAGTTTCTGGACGACGATGGAGGAAGAAGATCCATCAGCTGTGATTCACACACACAACACCTGTTACCTGTTCGTTCACCGCTGGTTTGAGTCTGAACATCAGGTTTAATGACAAGAAGGAAAATATAGAAAAATCATCAGATTTACACTTTTAGCCGTCAGTAATAAAACACCATGTTATGATTATAGAAGCTAAGTAACGAGCAGCTGCAAACATTTCACCCTGCAGGATTTAAAGACTGAAAAATGTTGTTTATATCTCTGTACAATCGTTTTAGTATCTTGTATTAATATAATTCATTCACTGATTTTGTTTGCAGCCCTTATAATTATTAGTCCTTTTCACATTCTGAGTATACCACAGGGAACTTTAATTTAACTTCTGAACTAAAGCTGAAATAACTCAAATCAACAGATCAACAGCAAATAAACATTCACTGATATGTGATGCTTTTACTGTTCATATATGACAGGAAACTGAGTTGGGTTTAGGTCATATTTAACAGATAGGACATTCTCTGTTATGATTGATGACCTTTCCTCCTCTTCAGCCGCTATGACCTCTGGTGTGCCACAGGGATCCATTTTGGGCCCTGTTCTATTCTCTCTGTACATGCTGCCTTTAGGTTCAGTTATTTCAAGTCACAATGTGTCTGTATGCAGATGACTTACAAATCTATCTGCCGGTTGTCCCCAATTCTTCTGACAGTCTTGAATCCATAAACAGATGTTTAGATGACATCAAATTGTGGCTGTCTCAGAACTTTCTCTGTTTGAATGAGGACAAAACAGAGTGTATTGTTTGTTTGGCACATCCAACCTGCTTCAGCTCCTGGTCTTGTTGCGTTGACCCCCCCATTTTAACCACGTTGTGAAAAATTTGGGGGTGAAATTAGACGGCAAATTGATTCTGTGGTCGGGGCGAGCTTCTTTCAGCTCCGCCTCCTAGCAAAGGTTAAACCCTTCTTGAGCCGTTGTGACCTGGATGTTAGTTCCCGCAGAGACTCCTGTAACGCGCTCTCTGTGGGAGTTAACCGAGCCGGTCTTCACCGTTTGCAGCTTGTGCAAAATGCTGCGGCCCGCCTGCTCACTAACAGTCGGAAACACGAGCGCGTCGCGCCCGTCCCGTACCCGCTGCACTGGCTCCCTGTCCAGTTCAGAGTTCATTTTAAAATTTTGACATTTGTTTTTAATGCTCCACGATCTGCTGGGCAACATCTGCTGGAGGTCCCCCGGTCCCGGTGCAAACAGGGGGGCGACCGCTCTTTTGCAGTGGCCGGTCCGAAACTCTGGACTCTCTGCCCGCTGACTTACGTTCATCACTGAGCTTCCTTTGTTCAAAGCCAAACTTAAAACCCACTTATTTAGAATAGTTTTAACACTTAGTGGCCCTGCGACACTTCTCTTTATCTTAATGTTGTAATGTGCTCTGCTGACCTGTTTGTACTTTCATTATTATTTGTTATTATCATTATTATTTTTTTAATCTTGTTTTTAATGTTGTACAGCACTCTGGTTCAGTTTCGTTTGTTGGAAGGTGCTGTAGAAATAAAGTTTGCTTGATTGTTGGGTTTTGGACTGTCTGTTGAATAAAACAAGTTATTTTAATACGTCACCTTGGACTTTTGGAAATTATGGTTGCAGCCCACCGAAGCTCAACAAGAAGCCGAGCAGAGATATCGACTCGATTAATATTGTGATATATGATCAATAACGACTGAACATTACTGTGTTAGCATTGTTTGCCACATCGCGCAGACCTACGCTGAATTTTTGTGCAATAATATTTTGATTATGGGTAAATTTTATATCCATAAATGTAGATTTTTAAAAAGTTACTCCAACTTTTGTTGCATTTAAAAATCATTTGAATTACTTAGGTTATACATAGATTAAACCCCAGTGAAGTGATTTAATTTAATTTGTATTTTGAGGCTGTTTGCAGGCGTTACCATGACAACAAATTGCAGGAGCCATAAAAACAGTTACCGTAAAGCTGAGAATACGGCCGCCCTCCCGCTTCCTGTCTGTCAAAGAACCACTGCAGCTGGTTTATAAAGCCCTGGATGGTTCAGGGCCAGAGTACATTTCTGATCTCCTGCTACGCTATGAACCGTCCAGACCTCTCAGGTGGTCTGGGATCAGGTCTGGGATCAGGTCTGCTTTCTGTCCCCAGAGTCAGAACTAAACCTGGAGAAGCAGCGTTCAGGTTTTGTGCTCCACGTATCTGGAACAAACTGCAAACTGCTTTTAAATCAGGGCTTTTCCTGTTTGCTGCCAACTGTAACTCTCCTGTTTTTATTTGCTATTTAACTCTTTTTAAGTGCATTTAAATGTCTTGTTATGTTGCTTTTATGTAAAGCACGTTGAATCGCCCTGTTGCTGAACTGCCGCCAAAACGGGTGGAGAGATGGGGGGGGGGGGGGGGGGAGCAGCGTTAAGTTACCGTAAAGCTGAGAATACGGCCGCGAGAGAAGGAGAAGTGAAGCGGACAGACCTGCTCTGTGCAGCCGAAGCTGAGGCTGGAAAACAGCGGCCAGCAGCTCCCGCTGTCGCTCGTTCTCCTCTTTTGAACGACGAAGCTCCTCCTCGTACTCTGCTATCGTCCTTTCAAACAGCCCAAATATCTCCTCAGCAGCCGCAGTTAGTCGCTGCTTCACCAGCGCTCTCAGCATCTGGACTTTACACATTTTCACACAATGACGCCAACTTTTCCTCCACAAACTCCGTCAGAAACGCTGTTTGCTCTCCGTCAAACGGCCGCTCTGACCGGCGCTGCTGCAGCTAGCATGCTAAGCTAACTCCCGTCCCCCGGCGCGCTCTGGCGGCAGCTAGCATGCTAAGCTAACTCCCGTAGCTCCGTAGGCTACCGGGAGATGAGCCAGAGGTGAAAGCTTCGGCGCAGAGTCCGTTCAGACGGGTTTATCCGGACACACGGAGGCTCTGACGCCATCAAAGATGCGACATGAGGTAAATCCCCTCGCTCCCGGATCCTCGCTCGAACCGGAAGTCGTTCTGGTCCGCCATGTTGCGGTGGGCGAGTCTCTTTTGCTCAGGAAGGCTCCTGACTGGGTGAAATGACCCGGAAGTATCTCAGCGGCAGCCACGATAAGAGCTGGTCGAATCCTGTAAACGCCGAGGAAAGCTGCTTCAGCGCTTCCTCTCTTATCTCCTTTAGGGCAGGACACGCCGGACCATCCTTTACCGAAGGAGAGAATGCCGTCCCACAATCCCTTGCGGCAGCGACGCGCCATTGTAGTTTCCCCACTAAGTGTAGAAACAACAGAGCACCGGTTTCAGGCTCGTGACACGATCCAAAAACTCATGGAAGTCCCTGCGTGATTGGCTGAGCTCCAGATCCATAAATATAGATTTCTTCTCCCGTTAGGAGTAATCTTGAAGAAGCACGTTGGATTACTAGTTAACAATATCGCCACCGTAACAAAAATACTATAAACATAAATGTGGTTTCATTAATCCCCCCACCGAGGTGGAAGAACTATAAAAGGCCCAAAGCGCCAGGAAACGACATACTGTCTGAATATAATCATTTAATTATTATTTGAATGGCTCAACTTCCTCTGCTTGTATATTCCTTTTATGTTATTAAATCATTTCAACCCTGTTTGTTTTTCTGTTCTGTTGTTACTTCCTGTGTATAAATGGAAAACATCCTTTCTTTCTCACGCGGTTTGATTCTGTTTTGGACAGAAAACCTTGACTTGGATTGTAAAGTTTGTCACTGTACTCATCTTCCGTGCGTTATAAATAAAGCTGGTTTAAAAAACCCGCCTAGCGTCGGTGCAGTCGGGCTCTGATGAATTCTCCTTCGCATCTTTCCTTGACCTCGTGACGTTTTCCATCGAGGGACAAGCGTTTCAGAAAAGACTTTTTTGTTTACCGTTTGAGCGCAGACAGCCTGCTAATAAAGGCCGACGGATCGAATCCAGTAACGCGGTGCCAACTAAGTGTAAAACGTCTTTAAGCAGCAGAGTCGGGATGGGGTCGGAGAGGCACGCTGATGGCTTAGATGAATTAGTCGCTGAAGGAGGTCGACAGGAGCGAAGCAGCCAAAATATATATCATGTTTCAGATCGGAGTACGTCTATGATCTGTTAGCGTAGACCGGTGGGTTTTCACAAGGACCTTTATTCTGAAACCACCTCCCTGAAGTGACAAGCAGAGTGCTTTATGACTCTTTTCTCCACTCAAGGGTGTAACTGTTGTATAGACATTGTTTTTTTTTTTTAAGAACATTTCCCACAATATTTATATATGAAAAGTTCAGTTTTGAGGACAACATTGACTATTTTTAGTTTTCCCATGTTAGTTTTTCTTATTTATTGTTATCGATACTATAAACCTCTATTACTCTCGACAGCACATGCACCTCCGCTTATTACTTATTTTATTACATTGTATTATTATACTGTATTATCATCATCAACCGGTAAACCCACTTGGTACGTCACACTTAGTTTATCTTATACTTATACCCACCTGTTAATTTATTTTCTGACCTGTTTTTATAGTTTTATAGTTTTATAGTGTATCATATTGTTTGCTAGCACTTCCTCCTGTGTGCGCTGACGTAAAGGCGAGCTGCTGGAACAAAGAGTTTCCCTTCGGGGATCAATAAAGTGTTTCTGATTCTGATTCTGATTTAGATTGACAGACACTTACACTTACTGTCTATGTGCTCTACTAAATTGCATTATAGTCACGCTGTTTAGCTAGCTATACAGTAAGTGTATGAAGAATAGTGTACAGTAGAAACTACGATGGCCGACGCACTACAACTTAAGAAAACACATGTACATACACACAACGGAAGGAGTGAAAAACAAACACAAAACGGTTTATTGAACGGATTATTTGTTTTTCATTATTGTAATAAATTACTATAGAAGTCGTTTATAGCAAAGAGTGTATTTTTGTTCCCTTTTATTTTAAAACGAAAGTGGAGCGTGCTAGCTAAACAAACATTACTAAAACAGATTTACGGCTGCTGACCTGTCGCGACAACAAGCCACGCGCACACACTTACAAAAACGTAGTTGATAAATATAAAAAGTACCTCAGATTCTGCGTAGTATTTTACCTTCTTGTTCAACGTCTGTGACAACAATATTAACTTTGAATGGGAAAACAAAGATGCTAATGTTGAGATATAATTCATGTTTTATTAAAACGTGAATAACATGAATCCATAAAATATCATGTTACATTTCAGAGGCACTTCTAGCTACAACTTTAACGTTTGTGAAGCTGTTAAATAAAATGGTGATAAAATATTTGTCTTTGCCACAATTCAGCCCCGTTTGCTTTAAGTTCACAATGAATTTACAATTCATTCGCATACAGCATCTCACGATAAAGTAAGACCTGAGAGGCATGAAGGAGAAACATCTGAACACTTCTCATCAAACATTTCCTGAATGTTTGAAAGTCTGATATGAAGGCTGCGTTTCTAAATGAAGTTTATCTTGTATGCGAGTCCCAGTCCAGGGTCCAAAGTGAGAAAATTCTGTTTTTTAAAGTTCAGAAAAGACTCTGTGGACGCTAAAGATCATCCATCTAGATGATGCAGTACGATAGTGGCTAGAAACAGGATAAAGAAGAGATAAACAGGAAGTTGTTGTATTGCTGCAAAGAGAAAGCATTTCTTACAAAAAATAAAATCTCTTCAGTGTGTTCGAAAACAGAATCACTTCTTTATCTAATAAAACACTCAAAATTAAGTTTTCCTGTCGTTTTCATTGCTTCAATCCATGACTGAACCACAGTTCAACCAGCAGCTCTACAGCAGAGCTGCAACCGTTAGTCGATCAATCGACAGACAGAGAAATATTCGGCAAGTATTTTGATAATCAACTAATAGTTTCAGTCATTTTGGAGCCTGCTTCTCAAATGTGAGGATGTGCTGCTTTATTTTGTCATTTCATAACAGTGAACTGAATATCTTTGGGTTTTGGACTGTTGGTCAGCCAAAACATGTTTGAAAATAATCTGCATATTAAATCAGTAATGTAAAAACTCGTCAGTTGCAGCTCAACTCTACAGCTGAACTTCCTGCTCTCAACACGTTTGTTTCCGAGCAGCTGAGTGAATCTTCTCTCACAAACGGCGTGGCGTTTTCTCCTTTGTGCAACTACATGGTTTCTCCCCAGGGGGGAGTTTGACGTGAGGACTCACCAACACAATGATGGTATTTAAGCTCTGTATACCAGGCAAAGCTCTTGTCACAGACATTGCATGTATATTGTTTTTCCACCGTGTGGACGACCATGTGGGATTGCATACTTGCCTTATGTGCGTATTTTTTACCACACACTGGGCAAATGAATGGTTTCTCTCCTGTATGAGTTCTCATGTGTATCTTCAGATGGGACTTGTAAAGACATTTTTGACCACAAACAGAACAAAAAAATGCTCTCTCTCCTGTATGAAATTTCATGTGGTTCTTCACATTGCAAATGCTGAGAAACCCTTTCCCACACTCAGAGCAGCTATATGGTTTCCCGAGAGTGTTGGATCTCATTTCACTTTCAGAAACGTCATTATTTTTCAAGACGTTTAAATCTAACTGAGGTTTCCTGTTGTCTTTCCAAAAATCACTGTCAACGCTGTCATCACTGTCAGGTTCAAGAGTCTCTGAAGCCTTGTCATCAGAACAGCTAAATGCTTTCTTGCCAGAATCACATCCCATGACACTTTCAGAGATTTCATTCTTTTTCAAAGAGTTTAAACCTAACTGAGGTTTCCTGTTGTCTTTCCAAAAATCACTGTCTACACTGTCATCAGTTTTAAAAGAGATTCCAGTCTTGTCATCAGTGTCAGGTTGTAAATGTGTATCTGGATCTGAGTTCCTGGCTGGTCCTGGTCCTCCACAGTCCTCTCCATCAGCTCCTGTTTCCATCTGTTCAGTTTGGCTTTGATGAAGCTGTGAGGACTGAGGTTTCTCTTCATCTTCTTCACTCTTCACAGGGACAGGACTGAATGGGAACTCTGTGATATCGGCCTCCTCCAGCCCTCGAAGCTGCTCTCCCTCCTGACTGGTCCAGAGCTCCTCCTGCTCCTCTTTAATGTGTGGCGGCTCTGGGTCCTCCTGCTTTGCCCCCCTGTATTCTCCTGTATGATTTCTTATGTGGATCTTCAGAAGGTGATTGTTGTAAAATGTTTCACCACACTCAGAGCAGCTGAATCGTTTCCTGCCAGTATCACATGTTGTTTCACTCTGAGAGACTAAATCATTTTTCAGAGAGTTTAAACCTGACTGAGGGTCTCTGGTCTCCTCCCAACCATCATCACTGTCTTCAGTCTCAGAAGAGTCTGAAGTCTTGTCATCAGTCTCAGGTTGTAAATGTGTATCTGGATCAGAGTTCCTGGCTGATTCTGGTCCTCCACAGTCCTCTCCATCAGCTCCTGTTTCCATCTGTTCAGTTTGGCTTTGATGAAGATGCGAGGACTGATGACCAACACACTGATGGATTTTTAACTGTGAACGCAACGTGAATCTTTTGTCACAAACACTGCAGCTGAATTGTTTCTTTCCTGCGTGAGCTCTCATGTGCACCTTCAGATTTCCACTTTCAATGAAACCTTTCCCACACAAAGAGCAACTGAAAGGTTTCTCCCCTGTGTGGATTCTCATGTGTACCTTCAAATGGTACTTGCGGCCAAATCCTTTACCACACTGAGAGCATCTAAACAATTTGTTGGCAGTAATATGTTCCTCAGTTCGGCTTTGAAGAAGCTGTGAGGACTCACCAACACACTCGTGGTAGTTGAGCTGATAAATCCGAGTGAATCCTCTGTCACAAACACTGCACCTGTAGATTTTCTCCTTTGCGTGGACTTCCATATGTTTTGTCAGATATCTTCGCCATGCAAATTCTTTACCACAAATTGAGCAACTAAATTGTGTTTGTCCAGTATGAATTCTCATGTGTTTAACTAAAGACTCGCTGTCACTAAAACCCGTGTTACAAACTGAACAGCAGAAAGGCTTTTCCCCTGTGTGACATGTCATGTGAAAACTTAAATTTTCACGCCTGGCAAATGTTTTACCACAAACTGAGCAGCTAAATGGTTTCTCTCCTGCGTGAATTCTCATGTGTACCTGCAGCTGGTGCTTACGGCCAAATCCTTTACCACACTGAGAGCAGCTAAACAGTTTGTTGGCAGTAATCTGTTCCTCAGTTCGGCTTTGAAGAAGCTTTGAGGACTCACCAACACATTCATGGCTTATGAGCTCTGACTCCAAAGGGAATCTTTTCTCACAAACAATGCAACTGAGTAGTTTCTCTCCTGTATGGACACACGTGTGTCTTGTCAGATATCCTCCTGTCGCAAATCCTTTCCCACAAAATAAGCAACTAAATGGTTTCTCTCCTGTATGACATTTCTTGTGTGTCTGCAGAGTGTGACTGCCTTTAGATCTTTTAGGACACTCAGAGGAGCTGAATGGTTTCTTGTCAGTATTATATCCTGTATCACTTAAAGAGACTTCCTCATTTTTCAGATGGTTTAGACCTGACTGACATTGCCTGGTCTGTTTGCAAAAACCACTGCCAACGCTGTCATCGGTTTTGGGTTCAGTTTTTACGGAGACTTTTTTATTTCTCCGATAAGTGAAACCCGACTGATGCTGCCTGGTCTCTTTCCAAAATTCAATATCAACACTGTCATCCGTTTCAAAAGACGGTTTGGTCTTTTTATCACTGTCAGGTTTTAAATGGTTATCTGGATCCAAGTTCCTGACTGGTTCTGATCCTCCACAGTCCTGTCCATTAAATCCAGTCCTTCTTTGCTGCGAGGACTCACCAAGACACTTGTGTTTTTTGATCTGAAACTGCCAAAAGAATCTTTTGCCACAGTCACTGCAGCCGAACGGTTTCACCCCTGAGTGGACTGCCATGTGTTGCGTCATAATTCCTCTTTGTGAAAATCTTTTTCCACAAACGGAGCAACTGTATGGTTTCTCTCCTGTATGGGTTCTCATGTGTATCTCCAGATGAGAACTAAACTGCCGTTTTTGACCACAAACTGTGCAAGTAAACAGTTTCTTGCCTTTATGCATTCTCATGTGGGTCATCAGAAGGTAATTGTTAGGAAATGTTGCATCGCATTCAGAACAGCTCAGTGGTTTCTTGCGTTTATCACTTTGGCTTTTGTGAAGCTGTGATGACTCTCCAACACACTTATGGATTTTGAGCTGTGACGTCCCCCTGAACCTTTTACCGCAGTCACTGCAGCTGAATGGTTTCACCCCTGTGTGGGTCGCCATGTGGTATGTTAGAGCTCCTTTGTGTCGAAAGGTTTTACCACAAACTGAGCAAATAAACGGTCTCTCTCCTGTATGGGTTCTCAAGTGGTAGTCCAGACCTGCTTTTTGAGTAAACCTTTTACCACAAACTGAGCAACTAAAAGGTTTTACTCCTGTATGAGTTCTCATGTGTATATTCAGATTTCCCCTATGTTTAAATGTTTTACCGCACACAGAGCAGCGAAATTGTTTGCTGTCAGGATCCCTCCAGTTTTTATCACTGTCATCAGTTTCAGTCTCAGAAGAGTCTTCCGTCTTGTCATCAGTGTCAGGTTGTAAATGTGTATCTGGATCAGAGTTCCTGGCTGGTCCTGGTCCTCCACAGTCCTCTCCATCAGCTCCTGTTTCCATCTGTTCAGTTTGGCTTTGATGAAGCTGTGAGGACTGAGGTTTCTCTTCATCTTCTTCACTCTTCACAGGGACAGGACTGAATGGGAACTTGGTGATATCGGCCTCCTCCAGCCCTCGAAGCTGCTCTCCCTCCTGACTGGTCCAGAGCTCCTCCTGCTCCTCTTTAATGTGTGGGGGCTCTGGGTCCTCCTGCTTTGCCCCCCTGTATTCTCCTGTATGATTTCTTATGTGGATCTTCAGAAGGTGATTGTTGTAAAATGTTTCACCACACTCAGAGCAGCTGAATCGTTTCCTGCCAGTATCACATGTTGTTTCACTCTGAGAGATTAAATCATTTTTCAGAGAGTTTAAACCTGACTGAGGGTCTCTGGTCTCCTTCCAACCATCATCACTGTCTTCAGTCTCAGAAGAGTCTGAAGTCTTGTCATCAGTCTCAGGTTGTAAATGTGTATCTGGATCAGAGTTCCTGGCTGGTCCTGGTCCTCCACAGTCCTCTCCATCAGCTCCTGTTTCCATCTGTTCAGTTTGGCTTTGATGAAGCTGTGAGGACTGAGGTTTCTCTTCATCTTCTTCACTCTTCACAGGGACAGGAGCGAATGGGAACTCGGTGATATCGGCCTCCTCCAGCCCTCGAAGCTGCTCTCCCTCCTGACTGATCCAGAGCTCCTCCTGCTCCTCTTTAATGTGTGGGGCTCTGGGTCCTGGTCCAGACTGGGGCTCCAGTCCTGCCGCTCAGGGGGAACCTCTTCTCTACTCAGCGACAGCTGCTGGACGTCTGCAGGACACACTGAAAGACAGAAACACATTGAGGAAGACTGTGAGGTAATGTTGATGCTAAGCTTGATATGGTGATACTGGATTTTTATATGATTTTTTTGCATCGAAGTGCCTTCATTTGTCAGTTAGTAATTTTGTAGGTAAACCATAAACAGTTTCTCACTTGAATTTCTATATAATGTACTGTGGAATGATATCACATAAAATGATATCTGCAAAGACATACAAGAGATTATCAAATCTAATCATAGTAACATCTGGCAATAAGTGCTTAGGCTTCGCAGTAAGACAGCGGTCAGCCCCCTTGGTCGTTGGCCCTTTAACCCACACTTATAACTGGTCTGGACTTTGGCCAATGTCCCCTATTGCTTCACTGACCCTGCCACTATGGCTGCAACTAATTATTATTATCGGTAGTTTATGAAACATCAGAAAACAATGAAAAATGGCGATGACCGTATCCTGGAGCACAAGGTGACGTCTTCAGACCAACAGTCCAGAACCTAAATATATTCAATTTACTATCATGTAAGACCAAGAAAAGCAGCAAATTCTCACATTTGAGATACATGCTGCTCTGCCTGCCACCACACAAAATGCTACCCTACTGAAGAGAAATCCTGCAGATGGAGCAGTGAAACGGAGTTGCTTTAACTTTTCAAACCCCTGGATTCATCTGGCCAAACAACCAGTCGGCCTGTAAGCCTGATTCAGCTCAGCTCCACGTGCTGCATTGGAAACCAACATAAATTGTATGACTGATATGGAGTCAATATTAGCACCACTTTTTCCATTGTTGTCTGTCCCTCAGCTGAACTACACTCGCATACCAAACAGCGTATCAAATGTTGTATGTTTGTCCAGGTAGCTGTGTCTGCTTTTCAATTATGTATATTCATAACGTTCTGGTTTGTAAAACACTGTGGAAGCATAAGGCAGAACCGAGAGCCTGGACTTTACAGGTTCTACGATATGCAGCATTTACTTTATATATGCTTCCTCTAGGCATTATTATTAGGAAACACTCCATAAACTTTCATTGCTATGCAGATGATACCCAATTATATCTATCGATCAAGCCAGATGAAACTAACCAGTTAGCTAAACTTCAAGCATGCCTTAAGGACATAAAGACCTGGATGACCTGCAACTTTCTGATGTTAAACTCTGACAAAACTGAAGTTATTGTACTTGGCCCCAAACACCTCCGAGACACATTATCTAAAGACGTAGTTGCTCTAGATGGCATTGCCCTGGCCTCCAGCACCACCGTAAGGAACCTCGGAGTTATCTTTGATCAGGACTTATCCTTTAACTCCCACATGAAACAAACTTCAAGGACTGACTTCTTTCACCTACGCAACGTTGCAAAAATCAGGCACATCCTGTCTCAAAATGATGCCGAAAAACTAGTGCACGCATTTGTTACTTTCAGGTTGGACTACTGCGATTCCTTATTATCAGGCTGCCTGAATAAGTCTCTTAAGACTTTCCAGTTGATCCAGAATGCTGCAGCACGTGTACTGACAAGAACTAGGAAAAGAGATCATATTTCTACAATATTAGCTTCTCTGCACTGGCTCCCTGTAAAATCCAGAATAGAGTTTAAAATCCTTCTCCTCACCTACAAAGCTCTTAATGGTCAGGCACCATCGTATCTTAAAGAGCTCATAATACCTTATTACCCGACTAGAACGCTGCGCTCCCAGGATGCAGGGTTACTTGTGGTTCCTAGAGTCTCCAAAAGTAGACCGGGAGCCAGAGCCTTCAGTTATCAAGCTCCTCTCCTGTGGAACCAGGTCCCAGTTTGGGTTCGGGAGGCAGACACCATCTCCACATTTAAGAGTAGGCTTAAGACTTTCCTCTGTGATAAAGCTTATAGTTAGGGCTGGCTCAGGTGAGTCCTGAACCATCCCTTAGTTAAGCTGCTATAGGCCTAGACTGCCGGGAGACTTCCCATGATGCACCTCTCTCCTCTCTCCTCCTCTCCCTCTCCGTCTGTATGCATTTTTATCCCATTACTGCATGTTACTAACTCGACATCTTCTCTCTCCCGTAGTTCTGTGCTTTCTCGTCTCTCTCCTCTCTCTAGTATTTTCAAGATGTTTCCTCGAAGTGCATTCTGTTTTCTGCCGGTGTAACGCCCAGATAATTACCACAGCTATGAGCAAACGCCATGTTAAAATTGCATAGCAATGTTTCTCTCACAGAAATATGCTCTAGTCCAGAACACAGGACCTTCTTCCTGTATTTACTGTCGTGCTCCCGCCTCAGACACATCTGACCAATCAGCAGAGTGAACGTTCTCAGGTGGTTTTCAGTGATGCATTTTGGTTCATTTTAATATTTTTTCTCTGTGTGAAAAGAGACCAAACCAAGTTTACAAATTCATCAACCGATTCGGACCGGAGCAAACCAACTATAGATGTGAAAGTGCCACAGACCACCTCCACTCACGGGTCTCAGTGTGGTTGTTTGGTCCACACCAGGGTGCGATTGCTGTGTTCACACCTGCCCAAACGAACCGCACCGTGGGGGGGGAAATGAACCAGAGTCCGATTTAACTTGACTAAAAAGTGCAGGTGTGAAATCACCCAAAGACGGTCATGAACAGTTTCAGCCATGTAACACTCGTGTTTAATTGTTTGCATAATTGTTGGCTGCAACGAACATTCATTTTTTTATTAATCTGTGAATTGTTTTCTTGATTAATCGAATTGAATCGGTCTATAAAAAGGTCAGAAAATGGTAAAAAAAAAAAAAGTTTATCCAGCGAGTCCACAGCGACGTTTTCAAATGTATTTTAACCAAAAGATATTTCATTTACAGTCGCAGAAGACTGAGAAAACCAACAAATATCTTCTCAAATTAATATCTGAGAAGCTGGAATCAGAGAATTTTGGCATTTTATTTTGTTAAAAAAAGACTAAACTGATTAATTAATCAATCATCCAAACCGGTGCTGATTAATTATCTCCAGCGACGCGCTGTAAGTAAAATGTGTTCAGTCAGATACAACATTAAATTGCTGTTTACGTGGAAATCTATAATAGTACATCATTAATTAATATAATCATATGAAACTTGCATAACGACTACTTTCACTTTTTTATTGATCTATTAATGGTCGTACAAAAGCACCGCGAGCTGAAGCTAGATCCTGATCCTGGATCAGCTTGTGATGAATTCAGTAACCGTGGCGACGGGTTTAACCTGTACACCTGTCACCTCTGACTGGTTCCGGCATGGCAGCAACGGCAGCTGAGGCTCATGGGTATTGTAGTATTTAGAAACCACAGGCCAGACCAAAGAGAAAAAACCTGATTTCTGATAAATGGTCAGAACAGAAACCTGCAGAGGAAAAGGAAAATACTTCCAGCTGCTCAAACTTTAAAAAGCCGAAACTACACAGAATCATCCACACACGAGACGCAGTAAAAGGCCTTGAAGTCCAGAGGACAAAAATAAACTTTTTAGCCGGAGCTAGCTGCGGCTAACAGGCTGTGTAAGGACGGTTTAGCTAAAGTTAGCTTCACACCAGCTCCTGCGGCATCAGCAGAGCAGTAAACACGTTTCCAGCTGGAGAAACAAACAAACCTGCTCTTCGCAGCTTCAGGTCGGGGTCTGAAACCTGATCCGGCAGTCTTTGTTGGCGATCGAGCTCCTTTTCATATCCGGATGTTCTTGTATCCAAATGTTCAACCAGATGTTTGCGAGCCGCAGTTCGCAGCCGCAGTTTGACTGAATCTTTAAACTCCTGAAATCTGGACATTTTCCACGAAGGAAAACCGAACCCCGGCGCTGTTTCTGTGCTTTTATAGATTAGGCTAACATGTTAACTCCGGCAACACGCTAGCACAGCCACACATGCTAACTGGCTAACTGTGTTCCGCCAGAAGGAAAAGCCAAGACCCGGAAACAAAAATACAACTTCCGGTAAACTCATCTGGCCTTCAGAATAAAAGCAGCGCGTTTTAAACGTTTTTAAACTCGATTTTACTCACTTGCTTTTGCAACTAAATGCTTTATTGGCATTTAATTGTCATACCCCATGAGTTTAAGCACAGAGATAATTGATAATTGGTTCAAGGCCACCGGGGAGCTATTAAGAGCACGCTGTGACCTCATGACCTGAGCCGTCAGGGGAAACCAGCTCTGGCACTGGGTCGTCTCCACCGACGCGAACAGATTGGGCCGAGCTCTGCCAAATCGGGAACGCAGTAGAGTTGCCACCTCTCGCCTGGAAGGGGGCCCGTCCTGGACAGGAGATCTGTTGCCCGGTTCGAGCAAGGCCAACAGCCAGAGCTTCCTGGCCGCCCAGAGACAGCGAAGGGATCTCGTGCCCCCCTGAAGATTTACGTGGCACACAGTGGAAGAGTTGTCCGTTCCCATTAGGACATGTCTTCCCCCGATGAAGGGGAGAAATGCCACCAGGGCCGGTGCTCTCACCCTTCCAGGGGTCACCAGGAGCTGTTAAGCCGCCTCTGTAGTGGTCGATCCCTGAGGGACCACCGCTGCTGAAACACTTAGGATCTGGGATGAGGTAAAGTAAGGCAAAGAGGAAGATGCGTGTTTTTATAGACGGCGAGCCAAGCCTCCTAAGGTCAGTCACGTGACTTTGTTGATATAAGAGCTCGAGGACAGGTAGAAGGATGGAATCATTCAAGGTGAAAGACCTTGCAGTACTTGCTTTATCTTTCTTTATATTTCTACTGTGTCTGTTGTTTTGCACCAAAATACCAAAGCAAATTCCTCGTTTGTGTGAACCTGAAAGCTGATTCTGACTCTGAAGGGAAACTATTGATCTGAAGGTCCAGTTGGGAAAATGTGAATTCTTTTGCATTCGCAAAAAAAAGTTAGCGCTTCGGTGGCAAAAAGAGTGGAAGAAGAGTGAAGCGGTTTCTCTCTGCAGTCACCTGTTAAGTTAGAGGTGGAGGAATCAGGAGAAGGGATGATGTTATGTTATGATGTCAGGTATCAAGCTCCTCTCCTGTGGAACCAGGTCCCAGTTTGGGTTCGGGAGGCAGACGCCATCTCCACATTTGAGAGTAGGCTTAAGACTTTCCTCTGTGATAAAGCTTATAGTTAGGGCTGGCTCAGGTGAGTCCTGAACCATCCCTTAGTTATGCTGCTATAGGCCTAGACTGCCGGGAGACTTCCCACGATGCACCTCTTTCCTCTCTCCTCTCCCTCTCCGTCTGTATGCATTTTTATCCCATTACTGCATGTTACTAACTTGACATCTTCTCTCTCCCGTAGTTCTGTGCTTTCTCGTCTCTCTCCTCTCTCCTTCTGTCGCTTTCAGCAGGTATTTCTGCCTCCGGAGCTGCAGAGTCTGGATCTGTGGTTGTGGGCCACCTGCTGCCCCCTGTGTTCCTGCAGAGTCTGGATCTGTGGTTGTGGGCCACCTGCTGCCCCCCGTGTTCCTGCAGAGTCTGGATCTGTGGTTGTGGGCCACCCGCTGCCCCCGTGTTCCTGCAGAGTCTGGATCTGTGGTTGTGGGCCACCCGCTGCCCCCGTGTTCCTGCAGAGTCTGGATCTGAGGTTGTGGGCCTCCTGCTGCCCCCCGTGTTCCTGCAGAGGCTGGATCTGTGGTTGTGGGCCACCCGCTGCCCCCCATGTTCCTGCAGAGTCTGGATCTGTGGTTGTGGGCCACCTGCTGCCCCCGTGTTCCTGCTCGCCAACTGCTGCTACAGTTGTTGTTATTGGCTCTGTTACTGATGCTGACATTATTCCTTCTATAGCTGTCATTCATATTATTACTAATTTATTTATATTAACACTACAATTACTATTCTACTATTTAAAATAATAATAAAAATAATTCTACGTGGTCTTTGCATTGTGCCTCCCTGAGATTACTTCTGTTATGATTTGGCGCTATATAAATAAAATCTATTAAAGTCTTAGACTAACATCCAGAAGTGAAAGGCAACAGTTATTCAGGGAGTTGTCAGATCCGGATCTTTCAAGTCTGTTTTTTTGCATCTGAAATTAATTTCCAACCTACAGAAAGACATTGTCCTGACAGCAACTTGTCTGTGGAGGGCAGCATTACGCTTTTCAGTCTACAGCCTGCCGGAAATTCATTAGAAGAAGAAGAAGAAGAAGAAGAAGAAGAAGAAGAAGAAGAAGACGACATTATTATTATTATTATTAAGGTTCAGCATTATCCGGGGATAGATTGGTATCTATTAGAGATTAAAAGGAAAGAAAAAAGTGCGGATTTGGTTGGGGTGTTTAATGATTATATGACTAAAGTATATAAAAACTATACTCAAATATACACAGATGGCACTAAGAACCCTGAAACAGGGGTAACAGGAATGGGAGTGGTGGTTCCAGCAAGAGGAATTGAAATCAACAGAAGAACATCTAATAACTTAGCAGTTTGTACAGTGGAGATGGTTGCAATCTTAGTCGCATTACGTTGGGTGGAAGAAGCGAAAATCGACAGAATCATAATATGTACAGACTCAGCTTCAGCTCTAGTTAGTCTAGTATCGTTCCAGTCAAGTCGACAGGATGTACTATATGAAATTCTCTACTCAGTCACAAGAATAACACACCGGGGAGGACTTGTTACATTTTTATGGGTTCCAGCGCACACAGGAGTGAAGGGGAATGAAAAAGTGGACAAGGTCGCAAAGACGGCATTAAAGAAGGAAAATGTAGAAATGCAAATAAGAATCAGTAAAGCGGAAGTTAAAATGTATAATCTGGGAAAAAATTAACCAGAGATGGCAAGAAATGTGGGACAGTGAGGGGAAAGGGAGACATTTATACCATATCCAAAAGAGTATTAAAGTAAATAAGGCAGGAGGGGGAAACAGACAAGAGGAAACGGTACTAACGAGACTGAGGCTGGGACACTGCGCTGTAAATAAAACATTAAAAATGGTGGGGAGACATCAGACGGGTATGTGTGAGGAGTGGCAGGAAGAGGTAACTCTACATTGTAGGAAACATCAGAGGGATGATGGATAACAGACTGAAGGAACGAGGGGTGCAGAAACTCACTTTAAAAACAATATTAAGTATGAATGATAGAGCTCAGGTGAGAGAACTGTTGGGTTTTTTAAGGGGTGCTGGGCTTTATTATAGGATCTAAAGGTAGGAGGGTTTTGTTGTTTCTTTCCTTCCCCCCCCGTAAATCCCTGGGAAATTGTAGATTATGGTTTGCTGACTGATCCACACTCCGGAACAGAAGGTGGCGGTAATGCACCGTTAAGCTGGTTGCCAACCGCCGTTAAAGAAGAAGAAGAAGAAGAAGAAAAATATTAAGACATTATTATTATTATTATTATTGTTGTTGTTAAGGTTCAGCATTACAGAAACGCGTCGGTGTCCAGTCGCTGCGCTGCGAGAGGAAGATGTCGAGACTCCAGAGTCTGAAGGTGTTTGTCAGCCAGCGGCTAACTGCGGCTGTCGAGGAGATATTCGGACATTTTGAGAGAACAATCACCGAGTATGAGGAGGAGCTGGACCGCCGCCATCGGAAAATGCTGGACGTGGTTTTAAAACCTGAAATAAAGCTGCGAAGAGCAGGTGTGTTTGCTCTCTTTCTCTCTCCTGCTGGAAACAGGTTCGCCGCTACTGTTAGCGGGGGCCCGTGCTAAGCTAACGTTAGCTAAACCGCCCGTTAGCCGCAGCTAGCTCGTGCTAAAGAGCAGCAGCTTCACGCGAGACGGCAGGCCGACTTCAAACGACCTGAACCCGGCTGCCGTTCACACGGAGCTCCGGACAAACCGGACGCCAGCGCGGTGTCCTGGAGGCTTTAGCTCCGTTAGCTAAGCTAAGCTAAGCTAAGCTAAGCTCACACATACTAATCCGCCATGTTGTTGGAGGTGCAAGCGGGTCATCTGCGTTGGGACTTTTATTTATTAGCAGCCATGTGACCCTTCAGGGCAAAACACAGTTGGCTTAATCAATAGTTTCCGGCAAAGTATTAATAGGATCAGGTTCTAGCAGTGCGTTATCCAGTTTCAAGAGTTTACAGGCAGAAGCAAGACAGGACATGATGGTGGAAATATCACAAACTATCTTCAGAATTACAAAAGCAGCAGTGATAGTGAAATTCATCTGGATTCCAGCACATACAGAGGTAGAGGGGAATGAACTGGCAGACAAGTGTGCAAAAGATGCAACTAAGAAAGTAGAAGTAAATATGACAGTGAGTTATAGTAAAGCGGAAGTTAAAAGCATAATTAAGGCAGAAATGAACAAGAAACGAAAGGTAGACGTTACTATAGGATCCAAAAGAAAGTAGGAGAAATGAGGGAAACCAGAAGATCAAAAAAAAAAGAAGAAGACATTATATCGAGGATGAGGTTCGGACATACTGGTCTTAATAGCACACTGAAGATAACTGGTAAGCATGAGACTGGTCTGTGTGAGTACTGTAACATACAGGAAACAGTAGAACATGTAGTTATCAGCTGTCCGAGGTACGAGCGGGAGAGACGGAGTCTAAAAAGCAAACTGGCAAGAGATCGCAGTGAGTTCAGGCTAAAGGAGTTACTCCAACTGAACTCAGGGCGTGTGGGCTACACGGCAATATTTAGGTTTTTGGAAAAGACAGGGCTTAAAAGAAGAATATAGGGTCGGCATAAAACCACTCTGATCCACACTCCATTTCAGAAGGTGGCGGTAATGCACCAAAAGCTGTTTGCCAACCGCCATTAAACAACAGAAGAAGAAGAAGAAGAAGAATAGTTTCCAGACAGTTTGCAATAAATGAAACAGGCGTGAGTATCTAACACATTACAGTGCAGTACACTCACACCAAGTCATCGATATACCAGCCACCCAAAGCATGAGCCAATAATGACGTTTCTGTAAGTGGCAGCCAGGTGAGGGCAGGTAAACCAGGAGCGTCTCAGTCAGCTGGTGGCCCCTCGTTCATCCAGACCTCACCGGGCAGGCTGCAGGGGCCGGGGCTGCCGGCGTCATGAACTGGACCCGTTCTTTATAATGTTTGATTTATAAACCTGGTTCTGAAGTGCGTCTGAAGAGCGATGCGACGGCTAATATTAAGGGGGGGGGGAAACGTGACTTTGAATGTTTGAACCGAACAAAGTGAACCTCGACCTCCGCCTTGTTTCCTGTTCCTCGCCTCCGCCGTCTCTCACTTTGAGGAGGAGATTTTTAATTAGTCTGCTTTGGTTAAATCCAGGCTGGTGGTCGGTCTCACCATGAACGTGTTGACAGAACGACAGCTGAGCCCCTCGAGTCCAGATCGCATCACACATCAGCGTAGGAAGATATTACCTACGTTACTTGTCTGAAAATACTGTCGCAGTTTGGTTTCCTGCTGTGTAACGAAGCTTCAGTTTGTCAAGGCTTGTTGTTTTTAAATCCTTTTATCGACTGTGAAACTTTGAATCTGTCAGTGGTTATTTTCCAGAGCATCAAAACTATTCATATCCCTGCTCGGTCCGTGAGATAATGTGTCATCATTATAAGGTGTTCAGGTCCCTGATTGTGTTTTTCATTTATCTCATTGATATAAAATGTTATCAAGCTTCAACTTAACATAAACTCACAGTTTTCCTCAATGTGTTTCTGTCTTTCAGTGTGTCCTGCAGACGTCCAGCAGCTGTCGCTGAGTAGAGAAGAGGTTCCCCCTGAGCAGCAGGACTGGAGCCCCAGTCTGGACCAGGACCCAGAGCCCCCACACATTAAAGAGGAGCAGGAGGAGCTCTGGACCAGTCAGGAGGGAGAGCAGCTTCGAGGGCTGGAGGAGGCCGATATCACCGAGTTCCCATTCGCTCCTGTCCCTGTGAAGAGTGAAGAAGATGAAGAGAAACCTCAGTCCTCACAGCTTCATCAAAGCCAAACTGAACAGATGGAAACAGGAGCTGATGGAGAGGACTGTGGAGGACCAGGACCAGCCAGGAACTCAGATCCAGATACACATTTACAACCTGAGACTGATGTCAAGACTTCAGACTCTTCTGAGCTAAAGACTGAAGTCGGTGTCGGTGATTGCACAGAGACCAGAGACCCTCGGTCAGGTTTAAATAATGAAGTTTCTGTAAGCGGAATGGGATGCAATAATTGCAAATCATTTAGATGTTCTGAGTGTGGGAAAATATATGGCTCCTTGGGATATCTGAAGTTACACATGAGGTCTCACACAGGAGAAAGACCTTACAGGTGCTCAGTTTGTAGGAAAAGCTTTTCATGGAGCGGACGTTTGCAGAAACACATGAGAATCCACACAGGGGAGAAACCTTTCAGCTGCTCGGTGTGCGGCAAAGGTTTTATAGAAAGTGGAAATCTGAAGGTGCACATGAGAATCCACACAGGAGAGAAACCATTTAGTTGTTCAGTTTGCGGTAAAAGATATGCACAAAGGGGAAATTTGAAACAACACATGTCCGTCCACAGAGGAGAGAAACCGTTCAGCTGCAGCGTTTGTGACAACAGATTCACTTGGCTGAATCAGCTCAAAACCCACCAGTGTGTCGGTCGTCGGGCCTCACAGCTTCATCAAAACCAAACTGAGGAGAACAGAGAGGCAGAGCCTCCAGCCAGCAGCTCAGCTGGACAGATGCAAACAGGAGCTGATGGAGAGGACTGTGGAGGACCAGGACCAGCCAGGAACTCAGATCCAGATACACATTTAGGACCACTTAGTGATGACGAGACTGAAGACTCTTCTGAGACCGAAGACAGCGATGATGGTTGGAAGGAGACCCGAGAACCTCAGTCAGGTTTAAACTCTTTGAACAATGATGAAGTTCCTGCAAGTCGTAAGGGGCGTAATATTTGCACGAAACCATTCAGCTGCTCTGAGTGTGGGAAAAGATTTGGCTCCAGGGGAATTCTGAAGAGACACCTGAGGTCTCACACAGGAGAAAGACCTTACAGGTGCTCAGTTTGTAGGAAAAGCTTTTCACGGAATGGATGTTTGCAGAAACACATGAAAATCCACACAGGGGAGAAGCCTTTCAGCTGCTCGGTGTGCGGCAAAGGTTTTATAGAAAGTGGAAATCTGAAGGTGCACATGAGAATCCACACAGGAGAGAAACCATTTAGTTGTTCAGTTTGCGGCAAAAGATATAGACAAAAGGGAAGTCTGACAACACACCTGGAAGTCCACCGAGGGGAGAAATGATTCAAGTGTTTGTTTAAACATTTCAGACACCAGCACCACCACTCCGTCTTTGTAGAAACAAAATCCTGGAGTTCATGGTTCCCTGGATGAGTACGCATCTTCCTCTGCAGCCATTTAACCAAGCGGAAGCTCCGGGTCTGAAAAGTGAAGCCAGTGCGCGGTGCCTTAAGCCGCGATCAGACAGAGCGCGCTTTTTGCAGTGAGAGGCGTCTTTTTGCAGTTGTATTCTCTAGGCAGTAAACGTTCTGCGTTTCAGACGCTCTGAACGCCGCCTCGCGAGCGCTCTGAACGCCGCCTCGCGAGCGCTCTGAACGCCTCGAGTGCAACTTTATCAGCAAAAGCGCCGACGTCATTGGCGATTTTTTTTCCCCCCATTGTCCAATAAGATAACAATCACGGAGGACAAACTAATGGTGGCTGGATACCTGGAGCTGCGTGATTTTTAGCAACCGTAGTTACCATGATTTCAACAGAAAACAGCAGCCTGGATGCAAATTAGTGCGGTACTTGAGATTTTGGTTGTTGTTGTTTTCGTTCATTTAAACTGTACCAATAGTTAACTGGTAGCATACGGTTCATGGTTTGCGTTAAGCTAACGTTAGCTCACTTTCATCATCGGTGTAACGTTCAGTTACAAAGTAACAAGTCTCACACCTACACCTGTCAGATTTTTAGGCTGTTGGATGTTTTAAGCCTGTTTTTCGCTAGCCAAAATTAGCCTCCCAATTGATATCAGTTAACATGAATTACGGATGCATCTTGCTAACCTAGCTAGGGCTAGCGTTGGCTGATAGCTTAGCGTTTGCTATGCTCCCCAGCTCCACCCCCTCGTCCAAATATGGTCACGTCCCTGTTTACAAAAAAAACAAGATGGCGACGGCCAAAATGTCAAACTCGAGGCTTGAAAACGGTTGTCCACGAACCAATGGGTGACGTCGCGGTGACTTCGTCCGCTTCGTTTATACAGTCTATGTCCTTAACACAAGAAACTTGTCTTTGTAACTGTCTTAGTTAATGATCAATTGTGTCATTACATCTCGTGATGATCCTGTTGTCTCTTCTTTACTTTATCTTTTACTAACCTGCTGATTTCACAACAGAAATGAATGTGGAAAGTTTTTATACAGTAAGACATTTCAAAGCAAATTAAACAGATACGTTTTCACTTGTGTGATGTTTGTTTTCAGTATTTGTGATTTTTAAATAAATTCCTTTTTTTTTTTAAATTTATTTTAGACTTAAGTGTTAGAACAGTTGAATTTCAGAACTATTTCTTAGTCCTGATGAAGAGTCACAAGACTCTTCGTCAGGAGGCGTGTCAGAGCGACGCGACGCTTCATCAGGAAGCGTGTCAGAGTCACGTGACGCTTCGTCAGGAGGCGTGTCAGAGTCACGTGACGCTTCGTCAGGAGGCGTGTCAGAGTCACGTGACGCTTCGTCAGGAGGCGTGTCAGAGTCACGTGACGCTTCATCAGGAGGCGTGTCTCTGACATTAAGACATTTCAAAGCACATTAAACAGATACGTTTTCACTTGTGTGATGTTTGTTTTCAGTATTTGTGATTTTTAAATAAATTCCTTTTTTTTTAAAATTTATTTTAGACTTAAGTGTTGGAACAGTTGAATTTCAGAACTATTTCTTAGTCGCCTCTGAGGCGTGTCAGAGCGACGCGACGCTTCGTCAGGAGGCGTGTCAGAGCGACGCGACGCTTCGTCAGGAGGCGTGTCAGAGTCACGTGACGCTTCATCAGGAGGCGTGTCAGAGTCACGTGACGCTTCGTCAGGAGGCGTGTCAGAGTCACGTGACGCTTCCTCAGGAGGCGTGTCAGAGTCACGTGACGCTTCGTCAGGAGGCGTGTCTGCGTCTCCTGATGGACGTCGGTCCGATCTTCTCTCTGTCGGCTCTGTGTTTGGTCTCCAGCAGCTGCTGAGGGAAACATCCGGCTCTTTAGCTGCTAGACGCTCCGCTACGTTCAGCAGCTGCTCTCTGACTGCGTCTGGCTGCTGTTCGCTGCCGAGCAGGAAGCGTTCAGAGGCTTTATCAGAGTCAGAAATACTTTATTGATCCCCGAGGGGAAACTCTTTTGCTACAGCAGATCACTGTCACGTCACACAGGAACAGAAGTACTAAGCAAAAATATAATACATTATAATACAGGTCAGATAAATTAAGTACCAAGTGGGTATAAGTATAAAATAAAACAAGTGTGAAGTACAAAGTGGGTTTACCGGTTGATGATAATAATACGATATAAAGTAATAGTGCATGAACTGCCGAGTCAAGTGCAGCTTATTTATAATGAGACGGAGGATGTTGCACAGCTGTAATAGACGTATGAATCAATATCAATATCAATAAATAGGGAACAGACAGGAAAATCAAAACTAGGAGCCAAAAGAGGCTAAAATCCCCGCAGAGCTGCAGAGAAGGTGACACAACTATGAGCGACACTTTCACGTTACTCATCGTTTGATTAAATGATCCAATGTAAAAACATATATCCAAGAATATTGAATATATATTGGAGCATTTTTTTTTTTACAAATAATTAATATTCTTTGGTCCGTTGCGTCTAAATAACATTTCACACGTGTGGGTTTTGCTTCAGGAAACCTCGGGCTTTTATTTTTAAGTCCAGGAAAAAGTACACGCACCGGAAATGACTGTCCTCAATCTGGCGAACTTGGAACAAAATGGCGTCCGCTGTGTTTAGCTTCGTCGCTCGAGCCCCGTTGTTGTGTTGAGGAAGAGCCTCTGTGTGTCCGGATAAACCCGTCTGAACGGACTCTGCGCTGAAGGTTTCACCTCTGGCTCATCTCCCGGTAGCCTACAGAGCTACGGGAGTTAGCTTAGCATGCTAGCTGCCGCCACAGCGCCGGGGGACGGGAGTTAGCTTAGCATGCTAGCTGCCGCCAGAGCGCCGGGGGACGGGAGTTAGCTTAGCATGCTAGCTGCAGCAGCGCCGGTCAGAGCGGCCGTTTGACGGAGAGCAAACAGCGTTTCTGACGGAGTTTGTGGAGGAAAAGTTGGCGTCATTGTGTGAAAATGTGTAAAGTCCAGATGCTGAGAGCGCTGGTGAAGCAGCGACTAACTGCGGCTGCTGAGGAGATATTTGGGCTGTTTGAAAGGACGATAGCAGAGTACGAGGAGGAGCTTCGTCGTTCAAAAGAGGAGAACGAGCGACAGCGGGAGCTGCTGGCCGCTGTTTTCCAGCCTCAGCTTCGGCTGCACAGAGCAGGTCTGTCCGCTTCACTTCTCCTTCTCTCGCGGCCGTATTCTCAGCTTTACGGTAACTTAACGGCGCCGAAACGGTTAAACGTTTCCGTTTGTGACTTTATTTCGCTTCTTTTCTCGCGTTCAACAAACAGCTGTTACCGTAAACAGCCTCTCACGCTGTTTACTGACTGTTGCAAACTATTAGCGTCGTTACTGACGTCACTGTGACGTCTTCGGCCTCGTTTTAACCTCAGCGGAAACATGGCGTACACTACATCCGGATTTCAAAATAAAAGTAACCCGGTTTCATTTGTGTTGAGTGCTTCAGGTTAAATTAATGAATCTATTAAAGTAATTTAAAGGAAACGTTCCTTGTAGAGGAAAGTAAAATGTCTTCTTCGTTTCACCTCCCACAGTTAGACAGATGGACGCAGAAACAACCGTAATCATTAGTTAGTGTATCAATAATGCATTGTACTTTTTGCTAGTACTTCTATTCCTGTGTGCACTGACGTAAAGGTGAGCTGCTGTAACGAAAGATTTTCCCCTCGGGGATCAATAAAGGATTTCTGATTCTGATTCTGATGCTCCGCGTCTTATTACTGGACGCTGTTTTCTAGCCTCAGCTTCGGCTGCACAGAGCAGGTCTGTATGGAAAGCCGAGTGGCTCATTATTCGTCTCCTTTTGCCTGCAGACATGAGCTTCATTTTTATTTTTCTGTATCTGCATCATCATGGATCGTGCGTTAAATTAGGCTGTTGACGTACGATTCACGCGTGATGCTGATTCGTCGCTAATTAACTCTAATAAAGACACCGACATGCTGTTCTTGTCGTCACCGTTTTCACCTCTGTGGTCGCTTCGGTTTTAAGGTAAGTATTCGCAGTTACCTGTGTCACCCAGGGTTTGTTACTGGAGGAAACCCTGTACCTGTCTGGTGGGCCCAGCAGGGCTCCAGGGTGCTACCCCCTCTGCCGGTCTCTGTGCCGGTCCCTGTGCTGGTCTCTGTGCCGGTCCCTGTGCCGGTCTCTGTGCCGGTCCCTGTGCCGGTCTCTGTGCCGGTCCCTCTGCCCAGTCTGTGCTGGTCTCTGTGCCGGTCCCTGTGCCGGTCCCTGTGCCGGTCTCTGTGCCGGTCCCTCTGCCCACTCTGTGCCGGTCTCTGTGCCGGTCCCTCTGCCCACTCTGTGCTGGTCTCTGTGCCGGTCCCTGTGCTGGTCTCTGTGCCGGTCCCTCTGCCGGGGGGACCAGCAGAGGCGCAGGCTGCTGTCAGTCATTCTAAACGTTTCCACGCGCCGCACAGCAAATATCGTGGGACGCGTTAAACTAAAAGCTGTAGTTATAAACTTGACGGGACGGAGGAAACTCTCCGGAGCGTTCGCTGTCAGAGCATCGACCGGCAGAGCAGCCCCGGCAGCGTCCCAGCGCCAGGCGGCAGCGAGGAGGCAGAAGTGATAATACAATTTAACGCTGCTCATAAATGAAGTGCCGGTGCATTTAATGACAGTTAAGTCTGGAGCCGAGTTTATACAGTCTGTTACACGGCGGGTCAAACTGTCGACGCCCCCATGGTTAAAGTCTCTGCGGAGGAGGAGGAGGAGGGACTGCGGCTGCGATACGACTCACGGGCTGCGGCAGCATCGGCCGAGGGTTTGCGCTGTCGTCGCGATGACGCGCGAGAACTCCCTCGATCGCTACCTTTTTTTTTTTTTTTAAAGTTCGTATCGAAGCGAGACCGACTGAAATGCAGGAACTTGACAAAAAGGGAGTTTCACTGAGGTTAAAATACACGCGAGGAAGAAAACGCGGGACTCGCCGGAGAAAAGATTCAAACTTGCATTGCACAGCTCCAACCTGAGCAGGTGGAATCGGACACGATAACCGGAGACACCTGTGTGGACGTGCGGGGGCCTTTAATCTATTACAGTGCATCATATTTCATAAGTTGGTCGCATGTTTTGTGCATAAAATCAAAGTAACTGCAGCTTTCTGATAAATGCAGTGGAGGTAAAAAACGCTTTAGGTAGCATAAGTTCAGTATTTGAGTAAATGTACTTGACTTGGCATGACCAAGACTTTTCCCAAAGATGAGAACGTGCAGGTTGATGGACAATAATCACAGTTTGATGTTGACGTAAAAGATCTAATTGCATATAAACGCTACAAAAACAATCTGTTCTGAGGTCTGTTTGGTTAAAATCAGCAGCTACGATAGAAACGCCATCCGGTTGTTGTTTTGTCGTGTGTGCTGATGACCTCGTTACTGCTGGTGTCTTGTATTTATGTATTTGTGTCTGTAGGGATTCAGCAGTGAACAGAGGGAAGGATGGCTAAATACTGTACGTACAGGTGAACAGTAGCATTTCTCTGTCACGTCTCTGTGTCCTGCAGACGTCCAGCAGCTGTCGCTGAGGAAAGAAGAGGTTCCCCCTGAGCAGCAGGACTGGAGCCCCGGTCTGGACCAGGACCCAGAGCCCCCACACATTAAAGAGGAGCAGGAGGAGCTCTGGACCAGTCAGGAGGGAGAGCAGCTTCGAGGGCTGGAGGAGGCCGATATCACCGAGTTCCCATTCGCTCCTGTCCCTGTGAAGAGTGAAGAAGATGAAGAGAAACCTCAGTCCTCACAGCTTCATCAAAGCCAAACTGAACAGATGGAAACAGGAGCTGATGGAGAGGACTGTGGAGGACCAGGACCAGCCAGGAACTCAGATCCAGATACACATTTACAACCTGAGACTGATGTCGAGACTTCAGACTCTTCTGAACCTGAGACTGAAGACAGTGATGATTGGGAAGAGACCAGAGACCCTCAGTCAGGTTTAAACTCTCTGAAAAATAATAATAACGTACCAGCGAGTGGAATTAAATGTAATAAAGGCGGGAAATCGTTCAGCTGCTCTGAGTGTGGCAGAAGATTTAGTCAAAAGGGAAATCTGAAACAACACATGGCGCGTCACACAGGGGAGAAAAGATTCAGCTGCAGTGTTTGTGACAAAAGATTCACTTGGGATATGCAGCTCCGAAGACACAAGTGTGTCGGTCGTCAGGCCTCACAGTTAAACTCGCAGAAAAATAATGAAATCCCCGTAAGCGATGAGAGATGCGATACCGGCAAAAAATCATTTAGCTGCTCCGATTGTGGGAAAAGATTTAGTTACAAGGGAAAACTGATGAAACACATGAGGACTCATACAGGAGAGAAACCTTACAGTTGCTCAGTTTGTGGTAAAACCTTCACTCAAAGCGTACATGTGAAAATACACATGAGGACTCACACAGGGGAGAAGCCTTTTAGTTGCTCAGTTTGTGGCAATGGATTTTCACAAAAGGGACATTTGGTAGGACACATGGCGGTCCACACGGGGGAGAAACAGTTCAGCTGCAGCGTTTGTGACAAAGGATTCACTTGGCTTCATCAATTCAAAAGACACAACTGTGTCGGGCGTCGGTCCTCACAGCCTCATCAAAACCAAACTGAGGAGAACAGAGAGGCAGAGCCTCCAGCCAGCAGCTCAGCTGGACAGATGGAAACAGGAGCTGATGGAGAGGACTGTGGAGGACCAGGACCAGCCAGGAACTCTGATCCAGATACGCATTTACAACCTGACACTGATGACTCTTCTAAACCTGAGACTGAAGACGGTGGTGATGACTGGACCGAGCGCAGCAAAAGCCAGTCAGGTCTAAACTCTGTGAAAAATAATGACGTCGCTGTCAAATCAAATACCTGCTCTGAGTGTGGGAAAACATTTTGCTCCAAGTCGAGTCTGAATGTGCACAAGAAACGTCACACGGGAGAGAAACCATTTAGCTGCTCCGTTTGCAGAAAAAGATTTTTGGAAAGGGCGCAATTACTTAGTCACACGACAACTCACACAGGAGAAAAGCCGTTAAGCTGTTCAGTTTGTGGGCAGCGTTTTAGGTTTAGAAAACAATTTCTGAAACACAAGAAAATCCACGCAGGGAAGAAACCAGTCCATTGTACCGGTAGTGACACAAAAGCAACCGACACTTATGGTGACACTGACAAAGGATCAGAGCCACTCAAGAACACGACTTCTTCTGAACCTGATGCGGAAGTCAGTGACAATGGTTGGAAAAAGACCAGGGAACCTCATCCAGGTTTTATCTCTCTGAAAAATAACGTCACTGTAAGTGATGAAGGATGTTATACTGGCCCGAAACCAGATATCTGCTCCGAGTGTGGTAAAATATTTCACGTGAGGGGCAGTCTGAAGAGACACATGAGAATTCACACGGGAGAGAAACCGTTCAGTTGCTCAGTTTGTGGTAGCAGATTCAACCAGAAGTCGTATTTGCAGCTACACATGAGGATTCACACAGGAGAGAAACCGTTCAGTTGCTCAGTTTGCGATAAAAGATTTGCAGACAAAAGATGGTTGGGTCACCACACGGCGATCCACACAAAGGAGAAACGATTCAGGTGCAGCGCTTGTGATGAAACATTCACTTGGCTTTATCAGCTCAAAAATCACCAGTCTGTTTGCGACCCCATACAGTTTCACCAAAACCAAACCGCCAAGACCTTTAGCTGCACCGAGTGTGGTAGAAAGTTCCGCTACAGGTACTGCATGACGAAACACATGAGAACTCATACAGAAGAGAAATTACAGGTGACAAATGGTACCGGCAAAACCCCAAAGTGTATTTAATTAGCGGACGCTTGCCAAGCCTGTCCTAAGTACTTCCTTATTAACAATAATGGCACATGCATCGTCCACTATCAGCCACCTGTTTGGTGATATAGTTCGACTGTCAGACATGTTTCGCAGGTTGCCGGGTGGTCTAGTACAAAGCGATAGCTAGTGTAGAAGAAAAATAGTTTGTTTTATTTTATCTTGATGTCGTCTTTGTGTGTGTGTCCTGATTAAGCGCCTGCCTTTCTGTATGGCAGTAACGTCCGTGTTGAGACAAGCTATTTACATTGGTTAATAGACCCCTGTGTAGTGAGCTGTCGTGTGCCCGGCCGAGTGGGGAGTCACGTGTTAACTTGCATGCAAACTCAACTCGTGCCAGAATCTCAGCCACTCCCCTTTTGGTCTTCTGTCATCACAATAGCAACTTAAGTAAGACTAAGGTGTAAATTGTCTTATCCGGGAAAGCCTGGAACACAACTCGCTTATATTTCGCCTTTTGTTCGCCTCAGACAAACGCGTGTGAAATCCCTGCTGTTGGGACGCAGAAAGGTGCAGATACCACTTGTGTGTGTGTGTGTGTGTGTGTGTGTGCGCTTCCCTCCATGCTGCGTGAGGTGCTCGTCATAACCATCACAATCGTGTGTTTTTACCATCTGAACCTTTTAAATAAAGATTATTTTCTTCCATTTGGAGCCTGAGTGACGTTTTCATTGCAAACCCTGGACTGCTGGACCAACATCTGCACCAGTTTTAAAGGCGTAAGGTGGCCTGTTGTAAACGTATGATCGCTGCCGTCAATGTAGCGGCCCGCAGCCTGGCCTTTCAACGCACACGCCACGAACACGATCCACATTTCGAGCAGCTCCTGTACAGTGAGTTCTTGCAGCTCGTTTGATGAAAACTGCCGAGACTGAACCAGACAGAAAATGTGCTGAAAAAACCAAACTAGGAGCTAAAAGAGGATAAAATAAATCTCCGCAGAGCTGCAGAGAAGGTGACAATTCAAACTATGAGCGACACTTTCGCATTACTCAGCGTTTGATTCCATATTGAATATTTAATAAACAACAATTACAGTGACGCAGTCATTGGAAAGGAAATTCTTAATTCTCAGGCTCCCGCCAACAATACGTATAAAAAGAAAGTCACGCAAGTAAAAGAGAATCGAAGACATAAAATGGGCAGGAGTTATATATATATATATAATAGTGAGGTAGGCTGGTGTACAGTAATAATGCCACACCAGGCGCTGATGCAGCCAGTCCGATACTCTGCAGAGCATCCTGGAGTCCACGTTGCGCCTCCTCGGCACGCGGAGGAAGAAGAGTCTTTGTGATGGTGTCGGTGTGGTGAGTCCAGGTCAGGTCCTCGCCGATGTGAACCACGAGGAACCTGAAGCTGCGGACTCTCTCCACTGTGGTCCTGTTGATGGAGATGGGGGCGTGTCCTTCTCCCCGTCGCTTCCTGTAGTCCGCGATCAGCTCCTTTGTTCTGCTGACGTTGAAATGGAGGTTGTTGTCCTGGCACCAAGACGTCAGGGCCCGGACCTCTGTAGGCCGTCTCATCGTCGCCGGTGATCAGGCTGATGTCGTGTTGTCAGCAAAGCAGCTGTGGGCGGCCACACAGTCGAGCGTGGACAGGGGGCACAGGAGAGGGCTGAGCACGCAGCCCCGAGGGGCGCCGGCGTTGAGAGTCCGGGTGGAGGATGTGGTTCTGCCCGTCAGGAAGTTCAGGATCCAATCACAGAGGGCGGTTTGGTCTGTATGCAAATTGAAGTGGGTCCAGTGAGTCAGGGAGGAGGTGATGAAGGTTTTGACTATCCGCTCGAAGCACTTCATGATGGCGGAGGTGAGGCGGCCACTGGGCGGTAGTCCTTCAGGCAGAGGGTTTTAGTCTTTCTGGGGACAGGGACAATGGTGGTCTTCTTGAAACGTGGGGACTACAGACTGGAGCAGTCAGAGGTTGAAAATGTCTGAAGACATCTGCCAGTTGAGAGCGCAGCCAGGGACGCCATCAGGTCCAGGCGCCTTGCGTGGATTAGTCCTTTTGAAGGATCTGCCCTGAATATTGCAAGTGCTACCTCCTCAGCTGGTCCTCACGACCTCAGAAGGTGTTGAGGTCAACGGCAGCAGCGCCGGTCAGAGCGGCCGTTTGACGGAGAGCAAACAGCGTTTCTGACGGAGTTTGTGGAGGAAAAGTTGGCGTCATTGTGTGAAAATGTGTAAAGTCCAGATGCTGAGAGCGCTGGTGAAGCAGCGACTAACTGCGGCTGCTGAGGAGATATTTGGGCTGTTTGAAAGGACGATAGCAGAGTACGAGGAGGAGCTTCGTCGTTCAAAAGAGGAGAACGAGCGACAGCGGGAGCTGCTGGCCGCTGTTTTCCAGCCTCAGCTTCAGCTGCACAGAGCAGGTCTGTCCGCTTCACTTCTCCTTCTCTCGCGGCCGTATTCTTAGCTTTACGGTAACTTAACGGCGCCGAAACGGTTAAACGTTTCCGTTTGTGACTTTATTTCGCTTCTTTTCTCGCGTTCAACAAACAGCTGTTACCGTAAACAGCCTCTCACGCTGTTTACTGACTGTTGCAAACTATTAGTGTCGTTACTGACGTCACTGTGACGTCTTCAGCCTCGTTTTAACCTCAGCGGAAACATGGCGTATACTACATCCGGATTTCAAAATAAAAGTAACCCGGTTTCATTTGTGTTGAGTGCTTCAGGTTAAATTAATGAATCTATTAAAGTAATTTAAAGAAAAATGGTCCCAGTACGAAGACGCTTCCACCCCCAGATAGCATGAAATCAATGTGTTTCTGTCTTTCAGTGTGTCCTGCAGACGTCCAGCAGCTGTCGCTGAGTAGAGAAGAGGTTCCCCCTGAGCAGCAGGACTGGAGCCCCAGTCTGGACCAGGACCCAGAGCCCCCACACATTAAAGAGGAGCAGGAGGAGCTCTGGATCAGTCAGGAGGGAGAGCAGCTTCGAGGGCTGGAGGAGGCCGATATCACCAAGTTCCCATTCGCTCCTGTCCCTGTGAAGAGTGAAGAAGATGAAGAGAAACCTCAGTCCTCACAGCTTCATCAAAGCCAAACTGAACAGATGGAAACAGGAGCTGATGGAGAGGACTGTGGAGGACCAGGACCAGCCAGGAACTCAGATCCAGATACACATTTACAACCTGAGACTGATGTCAAGACTTCAGACTCTCCTGAACCTGAGACTGATGACAGTGATGGTTGTGAGGAGACCAGAGACCCTCGGTCAGGTTTAAAGTCTCACATAAAGAATGAAGGCCCGGTAAGTCGTGTGATTCATGTTACTGGCGACAAACTGTTCAGCTGCTCTGAATGCGGGAGAAGATTTGGTAACAAGACAAATCTAAAGATACACATGAAAATTCACACAGCAGAGAACTCCTTTAGTTGCTTAGTTTGCGGCATAATATTTGCACAAGGAGGAAGTCTGAGAGAACACATGGCGGTCCACACAGGGAAGGACAGATTCAGCTGCAGCGTTTGTTACAAAGGATTCGCTTTGTTAAAACAGCTCAAAACCCACCAGTGTGTCGGGCGTCGGGCCTCACAGCCTCATCAAAACCAAACTGAGGAGAACAGAGAGGCAGAGCCTCCAGCCAGCAGCTCAGCTGGACAGATGGAAACAGGAGCTGGTGGAGAGGACTGTGGAGGACCAGGACCAGCCAGGAACTCTGATCCAGATTCACATTTACAACCTGAGACTGAAGACGGTTGGAAGGAGACGAGAGACCCTCCGTCAGGTCTAAACTCTTCGAACAATAATAACGTACCAGCAAGTGAGAAGAGTTGCAATAAAGGCGGGAAATCGCTCAGCTGCTCCGAGTGTGGCAGAAGATTTGGCCGCAAGACAAATCTGAAGAGACGCATGAGGATTCACACAGGAGAGAAACCGTTCAGCTGCTCCGTCTGACAGCGGGAGCCTCAGCTTCGGCTGCACGGAGCAGGTCTGTCCGCTTCACTTCTCCTTCTCTCGCTGCTTACTGACTGTTTGTGACGTCTTCGGCCTCGTTTTAAACTCAGCAGAAACGTGGCGTATACAAGTTTTTTTTCTTTTGCATTGTAAAGTCTAATAATATGTATTTACAATAAGAGCACGTAGTGGATGAAGCTCATCATTCTGAGGTTTTGTGAGAGAGGCAAAATGGAAGAAAATGGCTTTTTAAAGAGTTTGTCACCTGCAGTTTTTTTTTTTTTTTTTTAAAGGAGACGTCAGACACGTTTACGTCGTACAAACCTTTATTGGTATTCTCAGTTATCAAAGGGCAAACTCCTTTTTTTAATCTTGCAATAAAAACACACGAGCTAAGAGTTTATTTGGACTCTGGACGAGTTAACAGTGAACTATTAATGGTACTCTGTTTAACCGCAGTCACTTTTATTTTTTACATTTTTTGTTTGGACAAACTGATCTTTGCTCTTTTCTGACCTTCGACCCTGTTTTTAGTCACGACCGCTGCAACTATAGCGGTCAGGTTTAATGCGGATTTCAACTTCTACATTCTAGTTTTAAAGGGCCATTAAATGTGTTTAATTCAAACTCATTTAATGAATTATTTTAAATATTCACATTAAACATGTTAACACTACAGTCTTATGAATGTGCAGTCGCAGGTTTCAGCGACTCCTCACTAAACCCTAAACACGGGTTTGTTTTCATTCATACCATTTTGTAAGTTCCTGAAAGTTTTAATTTCGTATGTCTGAGTTTTAACATCGTTTTGTAGTAGTTCTTGTGCACAGTGATCACAGTATTGTTTGGACGCAGTGAGTGATTAGCAGTAGACAGATCACTGAATCAGATGCTGTTAATTTATATTATTTACAAATAAAAGTCTAAATTTATACAAACGCTGCTGTTTGTGCTTGTGTTTGCAAATTGCATACACATCCTCGTGCTACGTATCGTGTCGCTGCACATTACTTAAGAGTGTGTCCACGTTAAACACATTCACGTGTCGTTAAACACTTCCTGCAAGAGTCTCATCTCAGTGACACTGAGCACACCGAGCGAAACCAAATGGGCTTCAGACTCGTACATTCGTCAGGACGCCCGAGGGGAGTGGCCCGACCGCACCGACGCGTCAGAACCTCGGTGAGTCTTAACGTGTTAAAGGTTCCTCCAGACACGACGACAAAAAGCCACGGGATTCGTCTGGTGGGAATTCAGATTCCAAAGGTATCGGTAAGAAGATAAGTTATAGAAATGGATCCATCTAGTCGGGATTACGCTCGCTCCTCCTCGCCCCATGCGCTTACTTTTTCCTTTTCAACAGAGGCCTTCACACACGTGTTGCTGTTTCTCAAAAGTAAATCAAGATCTACGCTTTGGAGATCCGCAGACCAAAGAAAAGTTAAAGAACAAAATAGAAACGTACTTAGATCCGAACGACTCCGTCCGTGCTTTGGGATGCACTTAAAGTTTTCATCAGCGGGAAAATAATATCGATCACGTCTCGCGATAAGAAACTTGGAAAGCAAAGGCTCCACAGAGACCGTGCGGACACTCTGAATGACGAGGCTAAACCAAACGTTCATGAAAATCTTTGAATCTCACAGACGACGAAAACAACGAGCAGACAATAACGTGAACAACTCGATAAGAACTCGAGAAAGAAGCCAACAGTTTTAGAAATCGCTGTACTCCAAAACTTGATTTAGTGGCGACCTTCAGATTGAGTTGATTGAATCCACCTTCTATTACTAATGAACGCAAAGAAGAATCGATAGCTGAAATTAAAAAAAAGAGGAATTATACTCCCTGCAGGTGGTGCAACATCACAAACCTCCGTCCTCATCGCTGTCAAAGGACGGGACTGTTCCCATCCGCACTGTCCAGAAGAACAGAAAATACTCCACCACAGGTTTCACCCGACAAACCACAGGATCTTTTCTCAGGAGACGCGTCACACAACAGGAAACGTTTAACTCACACGGTCTTTCTTGTACATTTTCATCATTGAAACATTTAAAGCACTATACGATAAACCACCCGCAAGGATTAAAGTTAATGGTGTTTCATCAAATGCATTCATCCGAGAGCGAGGAACCAGACCGGGCTGCTGTTCCTCGCCACTCCTCCGTCCTTACAGAACCCGAGCCAGAGGAAAAGCTCAATATAGAGACAGGTAATCACATTTAATTACGACCCACCGACCATATTAGAGGAAAATCTGCATTAAATGGGACGCAGAATCAGTCGGGTACCCGGGGGTCCGCTTGTCCAGTGAATGCAAAGACAAAGCCAGACATATTACGATGGAATAGAGTCCCAGAGTGGATTAAAATGAACGTCGTGCCTCGAATGTTGTCTCTTTTTCAGACTCTTCCAGTGAAGATGCAGACCAGCTCATGGACGGACGGGTCGGTGTCCAGATACTTACGGCAGGGGGGGAAACCCCAGGATCTGGTATAAAACCTTACAGCAGAGAGAGGAATGTCCCCTGCTTACAAGAATACAACTCCGCAGCACAGTTAAGGCCGCTCATTTGCTTGTGCACACCAGCATACAGAAGTTGAAAATGCAGTGACAGAAGGACCAATAGCAGCCACGATGGCAGATACTGAATTACAGTCAGATGGTAAACAAAGAGAACTCTTGGATTAATAAACGACTGAAAACCTGGCAGGAGACAGTAACATTATGTGGACTGCGTGAAACCGTTACGCCGGCGTGCTTACGATGCCGAATTAGTTCCAAATAGATCTGATAAGAGATTTCAAACATGGATCACAAAAGCTCTTACTAATTATTATGCATTTGTTCACAAGGGGACTTTCCAGAGCTTTGAATCCTTACAGAAGAACAACGCGATGTCTACAGATACCTTCGTGTCCGGCATTATTTCAACCAGAACCTGGGCGCAGCTACAGAAACAGGAAGCATGAAGATACTCGTCAATATCCAAATCCACATCACGTAATAAGATAATCTGCAGTCCGAGTCCGACGATGCGCTGTATAATAAAGGTCAGACTTGAGCTGAATTCATTGAATAAATGATAATATAATGTGATTTATGTTATTTCATCCCTCCCCCCCCCCAACTCTTTGTAGTACTTAAGGTGAAAGCTTCCAGCGTTCGATGGTAAATAATTAAAACTAATGTTAGAAAAGAAAACAGGCTGCAAAAAGGTTATCAAACGTACTGCAAGCGGTTTGGTTTTAAGTGTGCACAGTGCTACGTGACTCTGCTTGCAGTAATACTGATACTACGTAAAATAAATGCTTCTCCACAAAAGAAACTGTGACAGCGGTGATTGACTGACTGTACGTGAGCGTCAGCGAAACACAAACAAACCAGACAAAATAATCGCTGTGTCCGTTAGATATTTATTTAAAGATGAAATCACAGAATCGCAGGAGCTGTCAGCTCAGCATGTCCAGTTACACTATGAATACAAGCACATTTTGCTAAACACGAGGGCATCGTCAGATGCTCTTTTGGAAAACTTGTATTGAGATTAACAATGTGTTCATGCCGTGGACATTTGAGTTTATAATCACTCTACAGTTTCTAACCGAGCCGTCGGCTCTGCTCGCTGAGGTCCCGCTGAAACTGCCACTAAACTGAACTTTACTGTGGCTCGTTACGTTGTTTGGATCCTCAAAAATACGTAATAACTGTTAATAATAATGTTTAGTGATGACTGCTACACAGCTAGCCACTTTTAATAATTACAAGCTGATGTACGTCAGTTTGTACATCACGGAGAAGCTTCTTCTCACGTCAGATCAGTCTGTAAACATGATTTTGCCCTTGTGGCGTGACGTTAAACAGCCACAGCAATAAGACCAGCGCTTCCTTTTGTTATTACCTAATTGTGAAACTGAACCACTACTGAACGCTCAGTGTGTTGCGTTCAAATTAACTACCACTGAATTCACAGCAGTGGAATCCAAACAGCTGAAAGTTGAGAGCCGCGCTGCCGCGCTTGTACATTTTCATGGGAGCTGTAGTTTTTTTCTGTGCTTACAAAGTAATCGTTGTTTCACTTTGTTAAAAATCACTGAGGTTTCCGTTTCTAACAGTAACTGCTGACATGAAAGTAAACTGCAGGAACAGGAAACCGATGAAAGAAATGCTGAATGTGAGACTTGAGAAACTGGTGGAACAGAGGCCTGAAAAACTGAACAAATGATATTCAAAGAACGTCATTCAGGCCACATAAATTCAGATAGTTGGTTTTCAAAGTAAAACACAAGTTCAGTGGTATTTTAATTTCAACATTAAAGCTTCAGTAGTGGTTACATTTCCCAGTTAAATATTCAGTCGCTTATAAAAGGTTCAAATCTTTATGGACATTATTTGCCTCTGTACAGGAAAACGATGTGACAGCAGACACACTCACCCTTCTGCTTGTCTTTTTTAACTGCAAAAAGACTCGATTCACTCGTTACCTTAAATACAAATCCATGAATTCAAGATGTGCGTGAGATCTGACAAAAAGGATTAAACACACGTGTGGTTTTTGACAAGCAACTTCTTATTGAATCCTTTGCCACAAACACTGCATTTATACAGTTTTTCACCTGTGTGAATCGTCATGTGCTCCGTAAGATGAACGTTTTGTTTGAAACTTTTGCCACAAATTGAGCAACTAAATGGTTTCTCTCCTGTGTGAATTCTCATGTGTGTCTTCAGATTGCCCTTAAGGCTAAATTTTTTACCACACTCAGTGCAGCTGAATGATTCCTTGGCAGGAGCCTTTTTCTCAGTTTGGCTTTGACGAAGCTGTGAGGACTCACCAACACACTTGTGTGTTTTGAGCTGCGTATACCAAGTGAATCTTTTGTCACAAGCAGTGCAGCTGAAGCGTTTCTCCTCTGTGTGGACTGACATGTGCAGTGTCATACGTCTTTTATGTGCAAATCTTTTATCGCAAAACGGGCAACTAAAGGGTTTCTCTCCCGTGTGAATTCTCATGTGTAGCTGCAAAGTTCCTTTCTGGCTGAAACTTTTGCCACAAAATGAGCATTCAAATGGTTTCTCTCCTGTGTGAATTCTCATGTGAGCCAAAATGTTTCCGCTGCAGCTGAAACGTTTCTGACAAACTGAGCAACTAAATGGTTTCTCTCCTGTGTGAGTTCTCATGTGGCTCATCAGATGGTCCCTGCGGCAAAATGTTCTCCCACACTCGGAGCAGCTAAATGACTCCTTTTCAGTATTACAGCTCGCATCACTTACAGAGGCATCGTCATTTTTCAGAGAGTTTAAACCTGACTCAAGTTCACGACTCTCCTTCCAACCATCATCTCTTACTTCAGTCTCAGGATCTGAAGGTTTATCGTTAGTAACGACTTCTAAATGACTACCTGGATCTAAGGCTGGTTCTGGTCCTGTGTGGATGTTGCTGTTGATCATGTCACCAACGTTGTAACTGAGTGTTTTCTTTCCTGTGTGGATTCTCATGTGTCTGCTAACATCTCCACTGTATCTAAAACGTTTCTTACAGACGGAGCAGCTGAAAGGTTTCTCTCCTGTATGAAGTCTCATGTGACTAATTGAGTTTCCCTTCTGAGAAAATCTTTTACCACAAAAGGAGCAACTGAATGGTTTCTCTCCTGTGTGAATTCTCATGTGTGCATTCAGATGTGGCTTGCGGCCAAATCTTTGACCACACTCAGAGCAGCTGAACGATCTCTCAACAGTATTACAGTTAATATCACTAACAGGGACTTTCTGAGAGTTTAAACCTGACTGAGGGTCTCTGGTCTCCTCCCAATCCCCATCACTGTCATCAGTCTCAGAAGAGTCTGAAGGCTTTTCATCACTAACTGGTTGTAAATATGTATCTGGATCTGAGTTCCTGGCTGGTCCTGGTCCTCCACAGTCCTCTCCATCAGCTCCTGTTTCCATCTGTTCAGTTTGGCTTTGATGAAGCTGTGAGGACTGAGGTTTCTCTTCATCTTCTTCACTCTTCACAGGGACAGGAGCGAATGGGAACTTGGTGATATCGGCCTCCTCCAGCCCTCGAAGCTGCTCTCCCTCCCTCCCGATCCAGAGCTCCTCCTGCTCCTCTTTAATGTGTGGCGGCTCTGGGTCCTGGTCCAGACTGGGGCTCCACTCCTGCTGCTCACCAACAATCACTTTTCGGACATCTGAAGGTAAAGCTTAAACACAGACAGACAGCTGTTAATGTAAACCCATGAACTTTTGTTAAGCTTGACAACACTACTTTAAGTTAAAGTTGCCCTGTTGCCCTTCAGCCTCTAGCATGTGGTAATGTTTTTGTGAGTGTGTCCTCATGGGGGCGATACGATACACATTCCTGCCACTGATCCACAGGTGGCAGTAACGCGCTAACTGCGGCAAAGTTCTGGCAAACGAAGTAAAGAGGAAGACTGCAAGCTAGCACACATGGATGTACACACTGCAGGTTTGAAAATGATCGTAAACATAAATGGACTTTGAACGTTTGTCAACACGTTTGGTTTGATGAGACACAGAATATAAAGAACTTCGGTGATGTAACAGAAGCACATCGCATTTACAAAAGATAAAGATGTTTCCCTTTTAATAATGACAACGCACCTCTTAATTCTAACATCACCTATTTTCTTTTGTTGTTGTATTTGATTGTTGCCATAGTGATCTAAAGTAAATGTCATTTGGGCTAAACTTGTGAATAAAAGTTCTAAATAAATGAAAATCACGTTTCCTTAATGGCTCCTAATTCTGAGTGAACTCATTTAGATATTGACGCCTAAAAAGGCTCGTATATCAGAAGGTGAGTGTACAGGTACGTCACAGTTATACAGGAGGAGTTCTCTGTCAAATTTTAACATTGTCTGGTTTTCTTAGTCGTCTTTACTGGGTGACAAGTAGTACCAGCATTTCGACAAACTGGAACGGAGTTGGAAGGTAAGGAGTTGTCATCAACTCGACCTGTCTCTTCTCTGCTCCGCTCTGTGTGCGTTAACTACAGACTGTATATAAAAGATGGCCGACGCGTCTCCACGTCCTCCCACTGTACAAAAATGAAGCCAAAATATCCGGATACGGGAGCCGCCGTCTTGCGCTAGTGACGTCGTTCGGAGCCAGAGTCTGCGCAGTAGTGATGGAGTTGGAGCCGCGGTATCGAGGCCCCGCCCCCACACACCCGGCCGACCCAATCGCGAGCCGACCTCAGCTGCCAATCATGACGTGACACAACCCTTTTTATAGCATCAAATAACTAATTAAAACCAAACTTACTAGAAAAAAAACCCCAATAATCATATAATGATGAATGAAAGATATTAACTGTTATAAAACATGATAGTGGTTGGTTTTCTCGATTCAATGTAATTAACAAACAAAGAATAACTTTAAAAAAAAAAAAACATTTTTCAACAACCCCGAGTCTTCCCAAGCAGCAGCAGCGCTAGCAATAGCAAGCCTGCATCTAACCGTAAAGCAGGAATCTCTGTATGTCTGTCCTTCGCATATCTCGAGAACCATTCGTCCGATCGGCTTCACACTTTGCAGGTGTATTGCTGGGGACATGAGGGAGTGCAGCGTCGCTATTGGTGGAATTTGAATACGCGACAGGTTTAATATTAATAAACTTTGAATAAAACAGTGAGCCGATCAGCTCTGTGTCTGAGCGCGGAGCAGCCGGAGATCAGAGCTGAACAGCAAGTCACAGAAAAGTAAGTAGACAGCGAAAACACGTTTGGACCATAGAGTGACACGTAGAAAAGGTTTCAGTCGTGGTCGTCTGGACGCTGTTTTCAGAATCAAGACGTTTCGGCTCCCATCCGGAAGTCATTCTCAATTGTGAAAAAATTGGACGGGAACTGGAAATTTAAGCTACTCTGTGTTACATAAGCCCCGCCCTCAGGGAGGAGTCTACCTGAGTATCTGTTGATTAGCTAGTTTCACCTGAAACTGACCTAATAGTTTCAAGATGGCCCAGTTTTTTCACAATTGAGAATGACTTCCGGATGGGAGCCGAAACGTCTTGATTCTGAAAACGGCGTCCAGACGACTACGACTGAAACCTTTTCTACGATAGAACTAAACTCCTGGACAAATGAGGGACGACACCGTCCCATAGAGTGACACGTTTATTATTAATACTCAGGTTTCCTAGTGTCTCTGTCGTTAACAAATCCGTTTTTCTTACCGTCTGAGCAAATACTGTATCACTCCAGCACCAAACGGTAGTTAGTAACGCCCGAAAATACTGTCTCACACACACGACAGACGGTGAATTAACAGTGTTATGAGTCTGGGTGTAGTTCGGTGTTTCCGAGCAGCTCGTATTTTAGTGAGAAATCTTTTGTCTCTCATTCTCGCGGTTTTCTGCCACTAAAAGAGCAAAGCTAACCAACGGAGGCTGGTAGCGAGTTGAGGTAACAAAATCCAAAAAAAATGTAAAGTTTGCACAGTTTATTTTTATGGATTATATTGACTGACAAGAATGTTCTTACTCAGGATAAAATTTGATGACTTGGAAATTGCACAGGGCCTTACTGGAAATGGCTTAACTTGCATTAAAGTCAATTACGAAAAAAAAACCCCACTGTCCCTAAGTCCCTGTATGAGTTTTCACCAAAAAATAATAAAACCATAAGCACGAGCGCAGCCTGCGATCAGAGAAAGGTTTTTCTGGCATGTGCTCTAAGAGAAAACTAGTGAGCGAAAACATGCAGTTCAAAACCAGAATATCTCATATAAGCACAAATACAAATGATCCGAACTGAAGGCGCAGAAAATAAACGATCTGAGAGCCCGATATGATCGATCCACGTTATTTTCAGTTGCACATTTTTTTTTTTTAGAAAGGCTCCGTTATGTATTTTATTTTCAGATGCAGCCCTCATTAGGCTATTAGTAGTTAACATCTGTGTATAACTGAATGTTAGTTTCTTTCGTGCTGTTGGCGTACACTCGTTCACACCTCGAAGTCACAGTATTAATTTTTCTGCGTGTTGAAGCAGCGGCAGCCGTCGTCCCGCTCCGAACGGGCGCGTTTTGAACGGGCGCCAGCTTAGTGCAGAATGAAAAGGAGGAGCGACAAAAAGACGGTTGGTCATCAACAAAAAGAGAAACATCTCTTCCCAACAGGAGGTGCTGCTGCTGTCACGGCCCAACCGCTCATTTCCTGCTGTGTCACGGTGTTAGCTGAACTGTAAGCTAAGGTTAGCCATCACGTGGTCAGGCTACTTTTTACTGGAGCTACTAGCTAGTTGCGATTATCTTGCTAATAGTAGTAGTAAGTTGTATCTTCTATTTCATCAGATCCAAGAAGGCGAATGTAGCAGCAGGGCGACCAGACTCAGCTTGCTGTGAGCAGTGTCATGTGCGAACTACGTATTGTGTTGTAAATATGCACACTGCCCTCTACTGGTTGAAACCCGGCTATTGCAGTTAAATTTTGCCATTGGCTGATCTTAGTAAGATTAAAAAAAAAAAAGGGACAGTTCACCCCAAAATCAAAACCACAGATTCCTCCTCTGAGCTGCAGCTGTTTATCGTCTGGATCGTTTCGGAGACGTCTGCGTGTTTTTAATATAGCGGGACTACACGGCGCTCGGCTCGTGGAGCTCAAAGCGCCAAAAAAATACATTTTAAAAACTGTTTCCAGAGCTCCGGACCCGGGTGCTGGATCCTCAGGTCTGACGGGAGCAGTTTCACGTAGGAACTGTTTTCTTTCTACTGATGGTTCCTCCATGAAGCTGCTCACGACGAGGACTGCGCGTGAACGGCACGACAGGTGAGACGAGGTCTGCGCGTAGACGGCACGACAGGTGAGACGAGGTCTGCGCGTAGACGGCACGACAGGTGAGACGAGGTCTGCGCGTAGACGGCACGACAGGTGAGACGAGGTCTGCGCGTAGACGGCACGACAGGTGAGACGAGGTCTGCGGCGTGCGGCACGACAGGTGAGACGAGGTCTGCGGCGTGGCGGCACGACAAGTGAGACGAGGTCTGCGCGTAGACGGCACGACAGGTGAGACGAGGTCTGCGCGTAGACGGCACGACAGGTGGGACGAGGTCTGCGCGTAGACGGCACGACAGGTAGGACGAGGTCTGCGCGTAGACGGCACGACAGGTGAGAGGACAAACGTGCTGTTTTTGGGGCGAACTGTCCCTTTAACCTTGCTGAGATCAGCCAGCAGGGGGCGGTCACCGCGCACACTTGTAACAAAGTGTAGAACTCAAAAACTTCGCACTAAAATGTCGAGACTGTACTTCGGTGTTCAAAGTGGTGCAGAAGTCATGGCTGCGTCTTCCCTGAGACGGGCTCAGTGCTGCGGGACAGGTAGCAGCAGGTAAACAGCAGCAGCTACAGTAAGAGCTGTTTGTAGCATCCCGGACTGCCGCCCCCACAGCTTCACCTCTTACCGTTACATAACGGTATCTGCGTCCCGGTGCACCGACAGTACAACACATTTACACCGGGACGAAAACATTTTCTCAGGCTGTGTGTGGACGCTCGAGCTAACGTTAGCTTAGCGGCGTTAGCAGGTAGCATGTTTGCAGCGGCAGAAAGAGAGCAAACCTTCCCCTCGCAGCCCCGGTTCCGGGGTTAAAGCCACGTGCAGCCGCTGACGGCGCGGGTCCATCTTTGCTCGACGGCTTTTCTTCGGTTATCTGGGTTTAACGGGCGGCTTCACTCCGCAGAGGGCGCGCGCTGCTGCAGCAGGTAAAAGATGATCACTTCCGGGGACACGTTTCAAAATAAAACCCTCTTTTTGGGGGCCCGTCCCACAGGCGGGTTGTCCGTTTCTTACGTTCACACGTGTGTTTCCATAGAGATGTTGTTGAAGCGCTTCTCTCTCTGCTCTGGCAGCTTCTTATACTGCTGTAACTTTAATTTAACGTTAATTAGAGAAAGACTCGACATTTATTCTGAAGGCCAGGAGCGTACCGGAAGTTGTATGCTGTTTTCCGGTCTGGTCTAAGCTATAAAAGCACAGAAACAGCGTCAGTGTTCCAGGACTTTAAAGATCCGGAAAATATAAAACAGTTCAGATGTAACTATTTAAAACTTCCTGTCCCACCCAAAGCTAAAGAGCTTCGCTTCAAACTGTTAAATAATGTTTATCCTGCAAAGAATTTTTACATTCAAAATTTAATATTGAAGACAATGTTTGTACTTTTTGTTTAGCGAACATTGAAACAGATGAGCTTCTCTTTTTCTCGTGTGTTTATTCAAAGATATTATGGGATCGTTTCTGTATTTGGGCTCAAAACAACTCTGGTGTCCGATCTTTCGATTACAATGATGTTAAATTTGGCGTTTCGCTGGAGGACAAATCAAAAGACTTAACCATTAATAGCACGATTGTTATGGCAATTTTTTTCATTCACAAATGTAAATTTGGCAACATTAGACCTTTATTTAATGTTTTTATTCATGATGTGTCGTCTTTAAAAGAGTCTTTGAATGTCTGGAATAATCTGGAAGCTCTTTCTTTAAACCCTGAGACTCTGTAATTACGGCTTTCTTTGTTCTTGGTTTCATTTCTGTTCAATTGTTCGACCTGCTCTTCTTGAAATATTGAATGTTTAATAAGCCTGAATGGTTTTGAAATAAATATTAATTAAAAAAAATAAATAAATTAAAAAAAAAACTTTAAAGATCCGGATCAGGTTTCAAACCCCGACTCGGAGCTGCGAAGAGCAGGTTTGTTTGTTTATTTATTTGTTAAACTAAATATTAACAACTTTAATTAAAAACGTGCGATTCAAATATCTTTAAATGTACTGAATTTGTTGGATTGATAAATGAGCTTTATCTGATTTATCAGCAAAGCTTTTATTATACTGATGAAGATGTTTGGAGCCGCTCACCTGTTGTGCTGCCCCCCCAGGTGTGCCTTAATATCTGCAGGCAGTTATCAGTGCAGTGAGTGTTGATTGGCTGTTAATGCCTTGTTAATGAGTAGTGAGGGGGGGGGGCTGCCCTGATCCTGAAATACTGAGTCTGTGCAGATCCATCAGATATGTACATTTCCATTCAGCAGTAAATTAAATTATTAAAACGTCTGACACGCTGAAGTAACAGCTGTAGACACTAAATCCTGTTTTCCAGGAGCTGCTTGATCCAAACACTGAAGGTCGTGATTCAAACCCGTGAAGCTGATCGGTGTTAAGTGATCGATCTGGAACCGGAGGATGTGACTCCCGAGCCTGACGTGAGATCAGCGGATGGTTTGTTGGAGAAGACGCCTCGCTGCTTCCTGAATGCGAGTTCATCTCTGAGAGCCGCAACACCATCAGGCGGCGCAAGACAGAGCGCAGCGATACCTGCACCGGTGGCTCACTTTCATTTTTTAAGATGATGTTTTGGGGCGTTTTTGCCTTTTTATTAGACACAGCTGCAGAGAGAGGCGATGACAGACGCCTCTATTGCCGGATATTCCTGAGACTGAATTTGGACGTCTTGAATATCTTAGCAGATATTTATAAATATGTCATGTTATACTGTGATGTCATGATGCAGTACGTTTTATAGAAATTCAAGTTAAAAACTGTCTGTGGATGAAATATTTAGTTTCTCCAGATTAATACCTGACAAATTACGTTCCTTCATCAAAATGATTTAAAAAAAAAAAACATCCAGTATCACCACGTCGAGCTCGACTTCACCGTGATTTTTGACATTACTAAAGCATAAAAATACAATTTGTTTGCAGATATATATTTAAGAAACGTACAAAGTTAACATGCTGCAGTTATTCTCCGTTGAAACTGCAATACAAAGTTCAACCACTAGGTGTCCGTCCGACTAAAACTAAACTAAAATCTGCTGTCAAAACGAACAGCGGCTAATACTTGGTTTGAAACTTCTGTTTTTTCCAATTTGTTATGATAGTTTCAATAAAAATACAAATTGTGATTATTGGTTTGTAGTTTTTCCACAAAATCTCTATTAAATTGTTTTTTTATCCTTTGCAGGTGCTTAATGAAAGGTGTGTTTTGTGTTCCTGCTGAGGTGCTTTTCTCACAACAGGTAAGATCTGCAACATCTACTAATGTAAATCACGTTTCTTGCGTCACCATTTCATTTGTTAGTTCTGAGTAGCTTGTTTGTTTGTATCCTGTTTACTTAAAATCATTAGCTATTTATAATTTCAGATTATAAAAGTGTTTTAAATTATTTTAAGCCATATGGTATGTTGTTTGTAAAAGTCTTCCACATTGTTTTTGCAAGTAAGTTTCTTTGAACTGAAATCACTTGTTGTGATTGTGTGTGTGTGTGTGTGTGTGTGTGTTACAGATATTGAATGTGGCAGTGTAAAGGTCGCAGTTCAGAGACCTCAACTAGATGTCAGTTACTAAAAACATTATAGGTTAAAACATCCTCGATATGTGCGTAGACACCCATATCCGTGCACGAGTTGTCCATGTCGTTCACGCCATGCTATGCACTCAGATCACAGCTCTGCAGAGTCCATAACGGACATCATCATCGCTACATTCAAATATCAAGTTTGTGCATTTGCTCAACTTTGCAATGATAAGGAATATTTCAGTCATATAAATCTGCATCTTAAATCCCATGAAACCATCTCCTGTATGTAACAAGTGTTTGTTAGTACTGTGTAGTGGATTTGTAATAGCTGTAGGCTAACTGATCAGGAAGACTAGGAACGGCTGCTGGAGGGCAGGGGGGGGGGTCAGTAAATAACAACAATGGACAGAATAGTTGAATTAAGGAAAAGTGTATTGTACAAAAAGTGAATATAAACAGAACCCAATATATACATAAACCACTGCAGCAGAAATAAATCAACTTCAATCTTAAATTAAATCAAATGTCCAAGATATTGTTCATTGAGGCAGGAAGGAAACAAAAATCAATGTCTGTTCTCCCAACTTTGGATGAAGAACACCGAGGCTGCGCACCGCGTTTGAGTCCATATGTTTGTTATTGAGTGATTTGAAATGTCCGTTAGCGCGATGGTCCGGGGGGGTTGAATATTGCAGCGGTTGCGTAGCTCGAGGAGGTGGGAGAGTAAAAGGACAGGCTGTACCGCCTCCTACCAGACCGAAGAGTGTTGGATGGATAACAGGAACGTTGCGTGCTCCAGAGCCTAGCTCGCCATCGAATATACCCTGAACGGGCACCTGGCCTGTATGCAAACACAAAAGGCCACTTAAATGGGTGTACACTGATATCTGTGGCTAACATTAAGCTAACATTAGCTTAGTTGTAACATTACAAAATAAAAAAAAATAAAAAAAATAAAAAAAACAAAAGAAACCCATGGGAGCACATGTTAGCATGTAGCATGCTAGCATATTGTCTCCAACATATAAAATACATTTTTGAAATCAACCGGAAGTAGCATCAATCATGAGCGCATGTTAGCATGTAGCCTAAGCTAGCATGTTGCTAACGCTAACAGCAAAAGTTCAAACTCACCAGTTCAGTAAGAAACGTTTTGCCCAGCACACACGACAACGCCCGATCACCGGATGATTCTGGTTTCTACAGGAATGTTTAGACGCTTAACAGAGAATAAATGAAAACCAATATTTGCTTGAGTGGCGGTTCTGACCTACAGCTGCTGTCCTCTGGCTTCTCTCCCACACAACTGAGCTGAGGGAAGTCAGGACAGCTTTTATACTGAGGCAGAGGGCTGTGATTGGCTAATTGAAACAAAGGGGGTGTGTCTTATGGCAAGGGAAAGAAAGGGTGGAAAACATGGACTGGCACTACATCAAATACAGAGGGTTGGAAGGGAGGAAATGGAAAACCTGGACTGGAAACTGGATTGGATTATTTTTGGATGGATGGATTTCAGAATCAGAATCAGAAATCCTTTATTGATCCCCGAAGGGAAACTCTTTGTTACAGCAGCTCGCCTTTACGTCAGCGCACACAGGAGGAAGTACTAGCAAAAAATAAAACACTATAAAACAGGTCAGAAATAAGTTAAGTATCCTGTCGGTATAAGTATAAGATAAACTAAGTGTCGAGTACCAAGTGGGTTTACTGTTGGTGATGAAAGTACAGTCTAAATACAATGTAACTCCTTATGTAATAAATAATATTAATAAGCGGAGCTGCATGTGCTGTCGAGAGTAACTGAGGTTTATAGTTTCAGTAGCAATAAATAAGAAAAACCTAACAAGGGAAAACTAATATTGCACGGGAGTATTACACAGAATATTGCACAGTTATTATTAATTATGGCGGAGATGTTAATGATCAGTGTCCAGTTTAGTGACTTCGGGTCAGACAGACTGACACTTAGAGGGAGGAGCTAAAGAGTCTGATGGCCACAGGCAGGAATGACTTCCTGTGGCGCTCTGTGGTGCATTGTGGGGGGATGAGTCTTCCGCTGAAGGCGCTCCTTTGTTTGACCAGCACGTCATGGAGCGGGTGGGAGACGCTGTCCAAGATGGCGTGTAGTTTACCCAGCATCCTCCTCTCTGACACCACCGCCAGAGAGAGATTTTTACCCTGGGCTACATGTTTGTTCAAAGATTGTACACTTACGACAAACATTTACGGGACATTTAAATCGCATAAAGACAGAAAGCACCTTGCTTATTCTGATTTTAAACCCGGAATAGTTACAGTGAGAGACGGCCCTGAGATCCCAAGACTTCCAGGTGAACGTGCAGGTGCAGAACTGGAAGAAGTGCTCTCTACTTTTCAGACGGAAGAAAGAGAGATGAGGAGAAATTAGGCTTGAAAACGTACTCCGTGTTTTTATTCTAGCAAACGTCCAAAAAGTCCCCAAAGACCCTATAAGGGTTAATAAAGTGGCCCGTGAGTGTACAAACTGTGAGGGGTCAGTTTGGACCAAAGTTAGTAATCCAGCACTGTTTTAAAACATTTACGGAGAAAACTGCAACGCAAATGAGCTCTTTGGAATGATGTAATTGGCTGGTGATTTCCTTGTTGTCCTGTGTGGACAGATTCAGGCGGCTGTGCTGCCCAGAGGAACCTCGAACACGTTGTCTTTGGCATCTCCAGCGTTACTGCTGAGGGAGGTGATGCCGCCACCGCTCCAGCTGATGCTGGAGCAGCGACTGAAGGTGTCGAAGTGCTTCATGATAATGGGTGTCATACATGCAGTGGACCTCCAGCCATCCTCGGGAGCTGAAGACCTTCTTCGAGTTGCTTCAGAAAGATCTTCCTCCAGCTGGATGCTCCCAGACTCTCAACCGAGGTACAGACGCTTAAAAACAAACCGTACGAGCGAACCAGCACTGAGCGCGTGGCGTTTAACACGAAGGCCTGCTCTGCACTTAAAAACATTTCATTGAAAAACACTTGACAGATTATATACCTTTTTTCTGTTTTTTTTTTAAACAGTTGTGTTGTTCATAAACTCTTGTGTTTTGTTAATAAAGGAACTAACAAATGTTGAGTTTACTAAAGTCATTTGTGTGGAACCGGTTGACAAACTAGAGTTAATTCAACCTAACTAGTAAAAATTAAAGTTAGTGAAAGCATTTTATTTTTATTAATTGAGCTTGAATTGAATGTTTTGTTGTAAAGTCATTAGTTTACTTTGAATAGACACACATGTAATATGCAACTTCGGTTAGTCCATAAAACTTAACTGACTTTAGTTCAACTCAAACGTCTCTTGTTGAGCAAAAAATAGTGATAAAATATAATTTCTCCCTAAAACAACCCCATTGAGTTAAGTTAAGTCTTAATTAAATTGCGTGGAACCGGTTGACAAGAACAAAAATTAATTAAAGTCAAGGTTTCATTTTTTTTTTGAGTGAAGCGTAGAGAATAAATAAAGTTTAAAAGCGGTTCTCACGCAGGTCTTCGGTCTGGTTTTTATTAAAGTGTCTCAGTACTCGGATTTATTGACGCTCGGGTCACGTGATCGCTTCGTCTTTGCGGGATTTATTTTACGTATCCGTGCGTCATAATTCTACTCTGAACGTGAACGTTGTGGGTTTGAGTCCTGCTCCGCTCATCCGTCTTCCTTCATGTCGTCGTTGTTTTTGTTGAATTCGCTTTAACGAGGAACAGCTGACGACAGCAGGAAGCAGCTTCAGTTCAGCCAATAGCAGGCCTCCGAAGGTGACGTGTCAGCGCTGCGCGCACACCTTGTCAGGACGTCATTATATAAGCTATATATAATGACGTATATCTGTACTGAAACATGCTAGAAGAAACCGTATAGAAGATGTTTCCTCGTAGCAGTTCTGCTCCTGTCAGGTCCGCTGGCTGGATATTATTCATAATATTAAATAAGTTAACGGAGAATAAATGAATCTGTGGAGCTGAATCTTATAAAACCGCTTGTATGTTAATAAAACTTGGGTCGACCCGAGCATGAAACACTTTCTTTAGAAGTTTATACTGACATGTTTTTTGAATTCTTGTATTTCGCAGCTCAGCTGATGTAATAATGCACGTTGTATATTAGATAGATATTATTATTATAATATATAATAATCAACCTAACCAGTCGAGGCGGACGGCCGCCCCCCCCGAGTCTGGTTCTGCTCGAGGTTTCTGCCTCTTAAAGGAGGTTTTTCCTCGCCGCTGTGGCCAAGTGCTTGCTCACGGTGGGATCTGTTGGGTCCTGAGATAACTTCTGTTATGACGCGGCGCTATGTAAATAAAATTAAAATCGAACATTTTATTCCTTCTCTGGCTCCAAAACTCCTCTTTTGTCTCTTTGAATATGTTTGTGTTTTCTTTTTATTTCATTATATCAGAATAAATACCAAGAAATACAATAAAAACAAAAACTAAAAAAAAAAACATCTAGAGAAATAGTCAAAGTAACAATCAGCTGTTCACGTTAACTGGATCGGTGCAAAGAAATGAAGTCTGAGTCAGTCAGTGCTGCTTCCCGATCAACCGTGAACAACATCAAATCCAACACGTTTCAGTACAACACATTCATCTTCATCAGCATGTAAGTCAAACACTCAGCGCCTCAGCATTATATAATAATAAATAAACCCCTTCTTTCATACTTCCCTGTTTTAGTTCTGATACAAAAATAATTTTGTTCAATAGGTTTCGGTGTTTTTGGGAGACGCTGGACTCTTACCACAAACAGAGCAGCTGAACGGTTTCTCTCCTGTGGTTTTTAATGTACTGACTTCGTGAGAAATGTTTCTTACAAACTGGCAGCGCGGGGACTTTTCATGGCATCTCGCATGTTGAAGGAAGCTTTGATGAAGCTGCGAGGACTCGCCGACACACTTGTGTCTTTTGAGCTGATAAAGTGAATCTTTTCTGCCGCTTGTGATCGGCCATGTGTCTGACAGACTGCCCTTCTGTGTAAATCTTTTACCACAAACTCAGCAGCTGAATGATCTCTTGTCACTTACAGGGGCAGCCCGAACCTTCGCCGGTCTCCTCCCAACCGTCGCTGTCATCAGTCTCAGAAGAACAGAATTAATTTGTTGTGTAAATATGTTGTGTTGTCACAACACGTCGAGCCTGTTGCAGGAAACCTCGGTGTCCTGTTTGATGGCAATTTATGTTTTGAGCAACGTGTCACTGAGCTCGTCCAATCAGGTTTCTATCACCTCAGAAACAAAAGTCCGATCTATTTTAAATCTTAGTGATGCAGAAACTGTTTTTGCTTTCATCTCCTCACGCCTCGATTACTGTAACAGCCCGTTCACTCGTCTTAATCTAAAAACTCTGACAGACTGCAGACTGTACAGGACTCAGCTGCTCGGCTGTAAACCAGGACCCAGAGCTGCGACCACGTCACACCTGGTTCAGCCTCTTTACATCGGCTCCCTGTTGGTTTCAGGATCGATTTTAAGATCTTGTTGATGACTTTTAAGGCTCTTCATGGCTCCAGACTGTATCTTAGACCTTGTAATCCCTTATGAACCTTCACGTAGTCTGAGATCTTCGGGCAGGGGTCTCCTGTCTGTCCCTGAGTCCAGGATGGAAACTAAGGGGGACAGAGCTTTGGCCATCAGGGCCCCGAGGCTCTGGAACAACCTGCCCGAAGACATCAGGCTGTCTGAGTCAGAGTCTTCGTTTAAGTCTCGTCTCAAAACACATTTTTATCTGAAAGCAGATCCTGATTTTACCTGAACTGTTTATTTTATTGCTTTTGTGTATTTTATTTCTTTATATTTCATCGTTCACTGTGGTGTTTTATTTCTCCTGCTGTGAAGCACTTTGTACTTTGTTTTGATAAGTGCTCTATAAATAAAGTATTATTATTAATAACATGATGCCAGTTGAAATAACTGCTCATTACAAAATGTCCCAAACACCACAGATTTCAATAAAGGGATCCTTATTAAAAGTCTCTCAAAAATGAGTATTAAATGTCGTCAATGTCAATAAATTTAAAGGGGGTCTGTTTTGGGGGCTCGAGGTAAACGACCATCGCTAATAACAACCTACGTGTCATTTCCAGTAAAGAAACATATCGCAATATAAAACCTGCGTTTTCTGTTTAAAAAGTACGTAAATAGCAAGTGTGAGGTCCAGTCTGATCTCTGATCAGCTGACAGGTGGTTTGTTTACATGACAACAGACTAGACAGTTAGGGCTCGGTGTTACATCATTTCAATTTTCCACGAAACATTTAGCCTAATGAATAATTTCCAATGTTCAAAAGACGCCATGATCGTACTCAGTAATGAATTCACAACCAGAACATCAACAAATACGGATGCAAAAAATGAATCGGCCTAAATAACATGAAGGCGTTCTGCCAGTAGGCTCCGCCCCCGATCACTACTGCGCAGACTCTGGCTCCAAATGACGTCACCAGCACAAGATGGCAGCTCCCGTATTTTGGCTTCATTTAGTACAGCGAGGAGGAAGAGGAGCCGCGGCGGCCATCTTTATATACATATGTCTGGGGTGTGCACATAAAACAGATCAAAATAAATACAATTCAAATAATATTGTGATTCTGCACGTTGCTTCCGTTTTATTAAAACTATTTACAACATTTATCTCTTGGTGCTCTACAACATTTTCTTTGAAATCCAGCTGAAACACCTCGACCCCAAGATTAACGTCCGTTTCTGTAAACGTTATTGTGGGTCAACACACGTTGCTGGCGTCTTTGACATCGACCGTAAACCCGAGGCGTATTACGTAGCGGGCTCGACAAAACCTAAAACCCCAATCAGAGAGAACGGGCATCACGACGGTGGTGACCATCTTTCTGCGTTAACCAGGTTTTCTTCATCGCGCTCTGTGTGCGCGTTCCCGTAAAAGGGGGCGTTTAACGCGTCGCCTGACTCTTCTTCCACGCAAAATGGACCAATCGCGCGCCGCCTCCAGTCGAGACGAACAGGTCGTTATTAAAGAATGAATGCAGCAAAAAGCAACACCGCTGCAAATAAGGCAAGAGAGGAGAAAACTGTCGAGCTCTGAACCTTTAAACCGGATACTCAACAAGTGCATTCAGGTCCGACTCCGTCCCACAACGAAGGACACGTGGAAATCACTTTAGCTTTTGGCCGAAGTGATTCGAAATTAATTTTATTGATTGAATATTCTCTGCGATAAAGACTAATCAATTACCTAATCAGGACCAAGCATAAAAACATCATCCAGAGTCTGCAGCTGCTGAGCCTCCACCGTTCTGCTGCGTGACGTTTAAAGTGTTAATATCACCTGAAGCGAACCGGGAGAAAAGACTTTCAGATGTCCTGCATCACCGACTGAATGCGTGCAGGTTTCCATGGCAACGCCACGCGTACAGTCTGCGAACAGTAAGTACGCGGCTTCGTTCGGCTCAACGGGTTTCACATGTTTCGTTTTCCCTCAGCTGAGACTCGCTCTCGCTCAGAGAGAACAGAAGCAGCGACATTCAAACCCAAACTGTGAACGTAACCTCCGCAGCATCAGTTACCACGGTGATCTAGCAGGTTAAAAGAGCGCCACCTCCGTGACGCTGAAAACTCTGGCGTTAGGCTCGACGTACCTCGCTAACCCATTAACGTCGCTTCGCAGTTCACCCTCAGGTGTGAGCAGTTCTGCTTGTTAATAGAGGAGGAAAAATAAACTCACCTGTGTTGCTGTTCTGCCCTCTAGTGCTCGAAAGCAGCAACTACAGAGGTGACGTACTGCGAGGAGAGAACAATAACATTTCCAGACTGTAAAAGATTTCAGTTTCTTACTACTTTTAAGTTTAATTCAGTGCGGTTGTGCAAAGTATAAAGACAAACAGATTTCATGTAGAAATGCAGAACGTTTGTTGCCGTATGAAGCAACAACGAAGACATAAACTTTAGGACACACAGAAGCATAAAGTCCCATTAATGATTATGTTCAATCATCTTTCTTGTTAGTTACAATGTGGATTCAACGCATTCAAACACGTGATCGATATAATATGATACAGGAAAAAAACGAAATAAAGCACAGAAAATAGAACAATCATTCTACTCAGTCAGGTAAAGAATAAAACGTATTAACCAAAACGGTGAAAAGTTGTCTGACGTTCCTGTACATTAAACGTAAACGTGTCTCTGCAGCAGTAATAACTGATGTGATTGATCGTGAGACGACAGAAAGGTATTAACCCGCAGATACTTTTCCACAGAGTACCACGGTAGCTGTTTGTCTCTGGATGTATTCGACCAGTCAGCAAATCAATGTGTAAGACTTTTATGGCAATTTAGGATTTACGGATTTGTTGCATCGGCGTTTCATTTGGCAGACATTACCATCTGGTTCTTTTATCTAAAATATGTCTTAATTCAAATTCTAGGAACTTTACAAAATCACGATATCAATCAATATCGCAGCACGAATTTGCACATTGTGTACTGTGACAGGAGAGTTTATCCATTTTGTCCACTTCTACTTCTAAGTGACGCTATTGGTCTGCTGCTGGGTCATGTGACCATCAGGCCACAACATCCAGGATCATAAATTCATGATTTGTGTTGATGCTGTGAACTCAGCTGTTATTTGTCTTCAGGTCGTTTCAGGGCTGTTTCACTTTCAGATTTCTCAACTAGAAAAGGCACGAGTTTGTGAAGAACGTGTAAAATGCTTCGGCCGGGACTCGGTGCGCCAGCCCGAATGTCTCCGTATGCTTAAAGTGCTTCTCGGATCGTCTGACAATTATTCTTTTTCATTCAGACAATAACTTCCAATAAAGTATACATAACTTGTAGACATTTTTTTACACTGTAAGTGGCAGCAGAAGCAGCTGAACATGCTGAGATATAATGTGTGTACACAGTCATTAAATCCAGTTACAAAAAGGGAAAGTGTCAGTCTTCACTTTCAGTTTAAGCAAATGAGATTTTGACAGTGAATTATGACCTAACTCTAAATCTAACTCCTCGTGGTGTACATGACTTTACACGAAGTATAACAAGTCTATAACATCTCTAAACTCTAAACTGACTAGAAGAGTTGGACTTTCCTCCTGATGTTTCCACCCGACTCGCGACGTGACTCTAATTCATTTCTCTAGTTGTTTCCGTATGATATTTCATGTGATTGTTAAAGCTTTGCCTCCAGGTAAAACTTTTACCGCAAACCGAACAACTAAATGGTTTCTCTCCGGTATGAGTTCTCATGTGCACCTTCAGATGTCCACTTTCAGTAAAACGGTTGCCGCACACCGAGCAGCTGAAAGGTTTCTCTCCCGTGTGGATTCTCAGGTGTTTTCGTAAAGATCCGCTGCATGAAAAATATTTCATACACACTGAACAACCATACGGCTTTTCTCCCGTATGAATTCTCATGTGCTCCTGCAGATTTTTCTTGCGGCGAAATCCTTTACCACACTGAGAGCAGCTGAATGGTCTCTCTGCAACGTCCCCTTCGAGGGCTTCATTATTTTTGAGAGAGTTTAAACGGGATTGAGATTCCCTGGTCTCCTTACAACCATCTGCACTGACTTCAACCTGAAGTTTAGAGGACTCTGACGTTACTGAGCTGCTGGCTGGAGGTTCAGCCTCTCTGTTCCGCTCAGTTTGACTTGGATGAAGCTGTGAGGACTCACCAACACACTTGTGGTTTTTGAGATTATAACGCCAGGCAAATCTTTTGCCACAAACACAGTAAAGGAATCGTTTCTCCTCTGTGTGGGCTGTCATGTGGTTTGTCAGATATCCTTTTTGTGTAAAGCCTTTCTCACAAAACGAGCAGCTGAACGGTTTCTCTCCTGCGTGAGTTTTCATGTGTATCTTCAGATTTTCCTCACCGCAAAATGTTTTACCACACTCGGAACAGATAAACGATTTCTTGTCGGTGTTACTTCCTACATCACTTACAGGGACTTCCTTATGAGTCCCAGAATTTAAACCTGACTGAGGTTCTCTGGTCTCCTGCAAACCATCATTTTTACTTCAGTCTCAGGTTCCGAAGAGTCGGAAGTCTTGTCGTCAGAATCTGGTCCTCCACAGTCCTCTCCATCAGCTCCTGTTTGCATCTGTCCAGCTGAGCTGCTGGCTGGAGGCTCTGCCTCTCTGGTCTCCTCAGTTTGATGAAGCTGCGATGAATCACCGACACACTTGTGGCTTTTGAGCTCATGACGCCAAGCAAATCTTTTATCACAAACACAGCAGCGGAATCGTATCTTCCCTGTGTGACGCGCCATGTGTTGTATCAGATATCCCCTTTGTGTAAATTTTCTACCACAAACTGAGCAAGTGAATAGATTTTCTTCCGTATGAGTTCCCATGTCTTTCTTCAGATGATGACTGTAGCAAAGCCTCTTATCGCACTCAGAGAAGTTCATTGATTTGCCACCAGCATTATGTCTCATACCACCAGCAGGCGAAGAGGCGAGATGAAGCTGTGAAAACCCACTAACGCATTTATGGCATTCGACTCCTGAGTGCCAAACAAGTCTTTTGTTACAGATGCTGCAACTGTGTCGTTTTTCCCCTCTGTGGACAGCCATGTGTTGGATCAAATATCCCTTTTTTGTATATTTTTTCCCGCACACTGAGCAACTAAATGGTTTCTCCCCCGTGTGCGTTCTCATGTGCGTCTCCAGAAATCCGTTTTTTGTAAATTTTTTACCGCACTCAGAGCAGCTAAATGGTTTGTCAGGTGAATTACATCTCACATCACTTACAGGGTCTTCATTAGAGTTTAAACCTGACTGAGGGTCTCTGGTCTCCTCCCAGTCATCACAACTGACTTCAATCTCAGCTACTGAAAATTCTTCAGTCTCGTCATCAGTCTCAGGTTGTAAATGTGTATCTGGATCAGAGTTCCTGGCTGGTCCTGGTCCTCCACAGTCCTCTCCATCAGCTCCTGTTTCCATCTGTTCAGTTTGGCTTTGATGAAGCTGCGAGGACTGTGGTTTCTCATCATCTTCTTCACTCTTCACAGGGACAGGAGCGAATGGGAACTCGGTGATATCGGCCTCCTCCAGCCCTCGAAGCTGCTCTCCCTCCTGACTGGTCCAGAGCTCCTCCTGCTCCTCTTTAATGTGTGGCGGCTCTGGGTCCTGGTCCAGACTGGGGCTCCAGTCCTGCTGCTCAGGGGGAACCTCTTCTTCTCCTCAGCGACAGCTGCTGGACGTCTGCAGGACACACTGAAAGACAGACATTATGTTAAACTGTGATTTCATTGCTATGGTCCTCTTTGGAAGAGGGTCGAACTGTGACATCTCTTCATGTGCATGACCAAACATGTTGGGCCAATTTAAAGTTTTACTTCAGCTTTCAGTGTTTCTGTACTTCCCGAATAACTTATTAATGTCATCCAACAGATAACAGGATCTCTATATATATATATCTGCTCTCCTAGAGCTGTATAAGAGCTGTGTTACCATTGAGTTTACATTAAAACCTCTCCACTGGTAATCTACAAGAGGACACAGGTGTGCACTCCAATCAGCCAACAAAAGTCAATTTTAAGTCAAGATAAGTTGTTTTTTTTACCCACAAAACTGACCTGTGATGGCGGTTTATAGTTGAAAGTACACTCAAGTAACGGATGTTTGAATATTCCTCCCATTCATTTCCATTATGTAAAAAGATATTTTTAAATTTAAATTAAAAATTATGAATAGACTGAAATATGTGAAAGAATATGAAAGATAATAAGGAAGATGGAATGCGGCGTGATTTCTGTAAAGACGACGAGAAGCTGAACGACTATAAACCGAAGAGTAAGGGGATGGACGAACGAAAGAGCACAAACTCAGGTGAAGCATCAGTTGAAATGTGAGCATTAAAAAATGACCCCAACAACACTGAACAGACATTAACTATCACTTTAAAGTTTAGATCGTTAGTGAAAGGAGCCGAGGTGTCAGTTGAACTGTAACCACCAAAAGGAGTTCAAGTGTCAGGTGAAGTGTAGACACGAAGAGGCGCTGATCTTAAAGTTTGAGTTGTACTGAACGGAGCTGAAGTGAAAGGAAAGCAGTAGCAGTAATAATGGTAGTAGTGAAACAAATAGTACGAGTACCGTAGTAGTAATAGTCGTAGTTTGTGTATTTGTGGAAGTTGTTTTGGGTAGTTGCTAGGGTGTCCCAGGTGATTGCTATGCGATTGGCTAAGTGGCTGCAGGAACTTTCCCCACGGAAGGACCTTTTCCACCGCAGGGACCGGGGTCTAAATCAAGTTCTGGGACAGGAACTTTGGGCTGGAGCTCGCAGCGCTGAACGCTTCTGATTAGCTGAGTACTCGCAGCCCGTCTCAGTCATCTCCCGGTTAATCTCCGCAATAGCTCGCAAAATCATCCGTTTCCTTACTTTAAGTCTAGCATTTCAGGCGTCTTGAATCCGCTTTGCTACTACTGCTCGTCTCCTTTTCCAGCGTTGACTCAATGACCCCATTTGCAAAGCAGTAAATCACAATCAGCAGCAGCATGACTTGAATCTCCTCCGTGTTAACCTGATGCTAACTGTTGTTGCAGTGTTGCACAAATAATGATTCCCGTCCCTATCACTTTATATTGCTTCGGAAAACACCGGTGGCCACAGAGAGCGCTGCATTTTCCCCACGGGCTTAATGAACGAACGAATGAGTGGATTATCTTTATTTACGCAGCAGAGCCGTCTCTAACACACACTAAAACAGGTCCACGTTGTCACAGTAACAGGCCTGTGTCACGAGGAAGACGTAGGCCGCGCCTCAGCCTGTAACTTCACCGTTTAAAATGTCCTACGACGCTTTTGTATTTTTTGCCATAGACCAATTATGCAAAACTGTTGTCAGACGCCCCAAATCACGTTTTAAAAATAAAATATGATGGAATGGAATTTCCTGCAGTAATACATATGATCAAGTATATATGTTCTTCCACATAACTACACCGCGTTGGCTAAAACGCACAAGAAGCCCAAGTCTCCTTACAATTATTCACTTCATGCCCCCGGACCCGCCATCAAGTAGCTGGCCACTTTCCCCCACTGCCTGGCGACTCCGTATCCTTGTGGAAAACCGTGCAGAAACGGAGTAAATGTTGGAGTTTGGGACTGAAAGTGCTCTCGCTCTGATTCAGAACAGGTAGACCGGGCGACCAGCCACATCTGGCGTTCTGGACATCACGACGCTTTTCTGTAACGGCTCAACAGGCAGCTTCTTCTCCTGCTGCTGCTGCTGCTCTCCACGTCACACTTTAGGTGTTTGACGCCCGACGTCAGAGGAAATCCCTTCTCTCATGTGGACTTTCACGTGTCTCCCCTCTAAGAATCTAAACCGTTTCTTACAAACGGAACAGCGGAAAGGCTTTTCTCCTGTACGACATCTTATGTGATCAAGTGTGAGCGCTGAGCAAAACCTTTACCACAGACTGAGCAGCTGAATGATTTCTCTCCTCTGTGGACTTTCATGTGTTTCTGTAAACTGTCAAACTAAGCACCTGAAAAGCTTTTCTGCTGCATGACATCTCATGTGTATCAGTAGATTTTTCTTGCAGCCAAATATTTTAGCACATTTGAAGCAGCTAAATACTTTCTTGCCAGTATTAACAGTATTGCTAGTATACCCTGACCGCGGTTCCCTGGTCTCCTTCCAACCATCATCACTGTCAGCTTTGTCAGGTTGTAAATGTGTATCTGGATCTGAGTTCCTGGCTGGTCCTGGTCCTCCACAGTCCTCTCCATCAGCTCCTGTTTCATCAGCACACTTGTGTCTTTTGACCCCTGAGAGCCAAGGTGAATCTTCTGTCACAAACACGGCAACTGAATCGTTTCTCGCCTCGTGTGGCTGTCCATGTGGTCATATTTCCTTTTTGTGAAAATCTTTTAGCACAAAAAGAGCAGCTGAATGGTTTCTCTCCCGTGTGCGTTCTCACGTGTCTCTTCAGAAAGTAACTGTAGCTAAATCTTTTTCCTAAACTCAGAGCAGCTCAATCGTTTCTCGCCAGTATTACAACTCAAATCACTGACAGGGACTTCATAATTTTTCTGAGAGTTTAAACCTGACTGAGGGTCTATGGTCTCCTCCCCGTCATCATCACTGTCTTCAGTCTCAGGTTCAGAAGAGTCAGTTTTGTCAGGTTGTAAATGTGTATCTGGATCTGAGTTCCTGGCTGGTTCGGGTCCTCAACAGTCCTCTCCATCAGCTCCTGTTTCCATCTGTTCAGTTTGGCTTTGATGAAGCTGTGAGGACTGAGGACCGACACACTGATGGTTTCTGAGCTGATAAAGCCAAGTGAATCTTTTGTCACAAATGCTGCAGCCGTACCGTTTCTCTCCTGTGTGGATGCTCATGTGCTGAGTCAGACTTCCTGCTTGTGTAAAACTTTTGCTACAAACTGAGCAACAAAATGGTTTCTCTCCCGTGTGAAGAGGCATGTGAACTTTCAGACCTTGTTTACGTTTATAACTTTTACCACAAACTGAGCAGCTGAACGGTTTCTCCCCAGAGTGGATTGTCATGCGTTTCTGAAAATGTCCACACTGTGAAACACATTTCTTACAAACTGAGCAGCTGAAAGGTTTTACTCCTAAATGACATTTCAAATGGCTCTGCAGATTTGACTTCTGGCCAAATCTTTTACCACAATCTGAACAGCTGAAAGGTTTTTCTCCTGAATGAAATCTCATGTGACGAACTAAGCTTTCCTTGCGAGGGAATCTTTTACCACAGACGGAGCAGCTGAACGGTTTCTCTCCTGTGTGGATTCTGATGTGTTTCTGCAAATGTCCCTTGCGAGTAAATCTCTGACCACACTCAGAGCAGCTAAACCGTTTTTTGTCAGTAATACGTGTCCTACGACTTACTGGGCCTTCGTTATTATTGTGAGAGTTTAAACCTGACTGAGGGTCTCTGGTCTCCTTCCTGTCATCATCACGGTCTTCATTCTCAGTTTCAGAAGCAACAGTTGTGTTAGGTCGTAAACGTGTATCTGGATCTGAGTTCCTGGCTGGTCCTGGTCCTCCACAGTCCTCTCCATCGGCTCCTGTTTCCATCTGTTCAGTTTGGCTTTGATGAAGACCTTCTTCACTCTTCACAGGGACAGGAGCGAATGGGAACTCGGTGATATCGGCCTCCTCCAGCCCTCGAAGCTGCTCTCCCTCCTGACTGGTCCAGAGCTCCTCCTGCTCCTCTTTAATGTGTGGGGGCTCTGGGTCCTGGTCCAGACTGGGGCTCCAGTCCTGCTGCTCAGGGGGAACCTCTTCTCTACTCAGCGACAGCTGCTGGACGTCTGCAGGGGGAGAGTAGAGAGGGTTTAAAGCCGACCTTTCCACATCAGTGTCTCCAGAGGGAGCTGTGTGAAGTCTGATAAATGTCCTCAAGTTGAGTCGGCGTGGGTCGGGGCTGAAGACTACAAGTTTGAAACTGAAACAAATCTGTTTGTGTGGAGTTCGACAGAAGTGAGCTCACGAAGACCTCTGCAGCCCGCTGCTCATCTCTGCTCCAGGCTACATTAGCTGCTAGCATAACACACCCAATCTCATCTGTCGTTACATCTTTTTTCTGCGAGTGTAATGGTTTCCCAGCAACACTGGACAATGAGTGGAGGACCGGACCAATATGGCTCAGCCAGTCGCCCGTCCCCCCCGAGCATCAGTCATTTCATTGTGCTTCCCCTGAATCGATGAATCTTCCATGAGTTATCCACGGCAGCAGCTCTCTGATGGACTAATCGATCCGGCCCCGGATAAGAAGCAGGAAATGGATGGATGGATTCTGGTCTAGTTAATGTTGATGTTTTTTTAATTTAATATTTGATTTTCCAATTTTTAATTTTAATTTGCCGCCTTGGGAAGCATTTTGTAGCTGAGTTTTGAAAATTGCTCTCTAAATAAAGATCGCTGGGCCTCAAACAATGCGTACACACAAATCTGTGCTTAAACCGTGCATACGAACGTTTTACGCACAAATCCGGTACTCATCAGTATTTTCTTACCTGAATTTGTTCGTACTCTGCAAACAAATTTAGAACTGCCTCAGACCATGCGTACGCACAAATGATGAAGGCCCAGCTGTCTAAGAAAATGTAAACACACCTTTTAACTAAATGCATAGCATATTCAAACCGCATTCATTAAAAATGGCTTCAACATACAACAATATTTAAAACCGTTAATTTACTAATGTATTGGCAAAACGCCCTTTCATCCTCATCAGTCATATTCAAAATATTCAACTATAAAAATTGAGTGTCCCAAAACTAGCTTACAAAGAGTATATGAGAATGTAGCCCTGAATATGCAAACAAACAAAAAATTAATTTAAAAAATCATATTGCGATTATGACGGTGTCGTCCCTCATTCGTCCAGGAGTGATCTATCGTAGAAAAGGTTTCAGTCGTAGTCGTCTGGACGCTGTTTTCAGAATCAAGACGTTTCGGCTCCCATCCGGAAGTCATTCTATATTGTGAAAAAAAATTGGACGGGAACTGGAAATGTAAGCTACTCTGTGTTGCTTAAGCCCCGCCCTCAGGAAGGAGTCTACCTGAGTATCTGTTGATTAGCTAGTTTCACCTGAAACTGACCTAATAGTTTCAAGATGGCCCAGTAATCAGTAATCAGGCCTGTTGTTTTCTGGCTGCACCTCCCTCATCACTGTTAAGTACCTGATTAGCATGTGATTGGCTTGACCACGGTGTTAATACACTGTGGTAAACTTTGGGCAGGTTGAATCTCAGACCACCATTTCTGTTCAAAGAGGGGTTCTCTTTTTTCACAAAAATGGCTTCTTTGACTCCTCTTTCAAACCAGCTCTTCTCTCTACTTAGACTCTTCACCTCGCTGTCTTCAAACGTGCGGTTTGTAGCTTTTAGATGCAAATGCACAGCGCTCTGTAATCCTGAGTTAGCGTGTCGTCTGTGCTGATAAAGTCTTCTGTGAAGTGGCTGTTTGGTTTCGCCTATGTACCGTTCTTTGCAGTTTTCCTCACTGCACTGAATGGAGTAGACATTGACAAAAAAACATAAAAAAGGACGATGATGTGATTTGTAAATAAAATACTCGGTGGACTGACGAGACAAAAGCTGAACTTTTTGGAAGGTGTGTGTCCCGTTACATCTGGCGTAAAAGTAACGCTGCATTTCAGAAAAACAACATCATACCAGCAGTAAAATATGGTGGTAGTGTGATGGTCTGGGGCTGTTTTGCTGCTTCAGGACCAGGAAGACTTGCTGTGATAAATGGAGCCATGAATTCTGCCGTCTACCAAAAACTCCTGAAGGAGAACGTCCGGCCGTCTGTTCGTGACCTCAAGCTGAAGCGAACTCGGGTTCTGCAGCAGGACAATGATCCAAAACACACCAGAAAGTCCACCTCTGAATGGCTGAAGAAGAACAAAATGAAGACTTTGGAGCGGCCTAGTCAAAGTCCAGACCTGAATCCTATTGAGATGCTGTGGCGTGACCTTAAAAAGGCAGTTCATGCTCGAAAACCCTCCAATGTGGCTGAATTACAACAATTCTGCAAAGATGAGTGGGCCAAACTTCCTCCACAGCGCTGTAAAAGACTCACTGCAAGTTATCGCAAACGCTTGACTGCAGTTGTTGCTGCTAAGGGTGGAGCAACCAGTTATTAGGTTTAGGGGGCGATCACTTTTTCACACAGGGCCATGTAGGTTTGGATTTAGTTTTCCCTTAATAATAACAACCTTCATTTAAAAACTGTGTTGACTTGTGTTATCTTTGACTAATATTTAAATTTGTTTGATGATCTGAAACATTTAAGCGTGACAAACATGCAAAAAAACAAGAAGTCAGGAAGCGGGCGAACACTTTTTCACACCGCTGTATATTAGTTGAGTTGTGTACTGACATCATCCCAAATGTTTCCAACCATTTTCAAACCCAGAGAAATCCATCATTTTTATCAGGGTAACTCCTTTGCGCATGCGTCAGCGTTGTGGTTGTCTGTCAGAAGCTGTCATGAATTGACTTTTTAAGCCACATTTTTATGACAATTTTTAGATCTTGGTCGTTTCTAACTATACTTTTTAACCAGATGAAGGATTTTAGTCATCGGATGTCTGGATCTGAAGCTATCGGAGAAACAAGCTGAGCAAACGTTAGTGGCAGCTCGGCTCGCAGCCCCTCCAGGACGTCCTGTGTCCGCGGAAAAGCGTCGGAGAAACACAAATTTTTAGCTTGAAACTGCTTTATTCAATGTTTCTACCGGTTTTAATCACCTGGTCTGTTTGTTCTGGAGAGGAGGAGACATCTGCGATAATTCAGCTCCTGAATGATGAACACTGAAGGAATCCTAACCGGGAGAAGCTGACTGCAATGGTGGTGAAGACAACAACTCCCATGATCCCACACTACTTCACAATGTCACCAAACTCCGTCTTTTGTTATCATTTTGATTTAGAGACCCCTAGTGGCAGAAAATGACATTGTGCGTTTAACGGAATGAGCATGAACCTCCGCTTATATACGCGCTACCCCTTAACCTCCGCTTATATACGCTGACCCCTTAACCTCCGCTTATATACGCTGACCCCTTAACCTCCGATTATATACGCGCTGACCCCTTAACCTCCGATTATATACGCGCTGACCCCTTAACCTCCGCTTATATACGCGCTACCCCTTAACCTCCGCTTATATACGCTGACCCCTTAACCTCCGCTTATATACGCGCTACCCCTTAACCTCCGCTTATATACGCGCTACCCCTTAACCTCCGGTTATATTCGCGCTACCCCTTAACCTCCGCTTATATACGCTGACCCCTTAACCTCCGCTTATATACGCTGACCCCTTAACCTCCGCTTATATACGCTGACCCCTTAACCTCCGCTTATATACGCGCTACCCCTTAACCTCCGCTTATATACGCTACCCTTAACCTCCGATTATATACGCGCTACCCCTTAACCTCCGATTATATACGCGCTACCCCTTAACCTCCGATTATATACGCGCTACCCCTTAACCTCCGATTATATACGCTGACCTCTTAACCTCCGCTTATATACGCGATACCCCTTAACCTCCGCTTATATACGCGATACCCCTTAACCTCCGATTATATACGCGATACCCCTTAACCTCCGATTATATACGCGATACCCCTTAACCTCCGATTATATACGCGATACCCCTTAACCTCCGCTTATATACGCGATACCCCTTAACCTCCGATTATATACGCGCTACCCCTTAACCTCCGCTTATATACGCTGACCCCTTAACCTCCGCTTATATACGCTACCCCTTAACCTCCGCTTATATACGCTGACCCCTTAACCTCCGCTTATATACGCGCTGACCCCTTAACCTCCGCTTATATACGCGCTACCCCTTAACCTCCGCTTATATACGCGCTACCCCTTAACCTCCGCTTATATACGCTACCCCTTAACCTCCGCTTATATACGCGCAAACCCCTTAACCTCCGCTTATATACGCGCAAACCCCTTAACCTCCGCTTATATACGCGCTACCCCTTAACCTCCGATCATATACGACCCCTTAACCTCCGATCATATACGACCCCTTAACCTCCGATCATATACGACCCTTTAACCTGATTATAAACGACCCTTTAACCACTGATTATATACGCGCTACCCCTTAACCTCCGCTTATATACGCGCTACCCCTTAACCTCCGATCATATACGACCCCTTAACCTCCGCTTATATACGCTGACCCCTTAACCTCCGATTATATACGACCCCCTAACCTCCGATTATATACGACCCCCTAACCTCCGATTATATACGACCCCTTAACCTCCGATCATATACGCGCTACCCCTTAACCTCCGCTTATATACGCGCCACCCCTTAACCTCCGATCATATACGACCCCTTAACCTCCGCTTATATACGCTGACCCCTTAACCTCCGATTATATACGACCCCTTAACCTCCGCTTATATACGACCCTTTAACCTGATTATAAACGACCCTTTAACCACTGATTATATACGCACTACCCCTTAACCTCCGCTTATATACGACCCCTTAACCTCCGCTTATATACGACCCTTTAACCTCTGATCATATACGCTACTCTTTAATTCATGATCAAGTAAAAACATTACATCCTATCGAAACTGAGCTGAAGTAATATAAACGTTCAGCTGAATCGAACTGTAAACTGTTTGTCATGTTAGTGTGAGATCGTGGCCCAGGTTTGTGGATACGTACTGAAGAGAAGGAGATACACACTCTTAATGTCGCCATGTTTACCACATTTTAACAATATTAAAATCAGAAAAGAACACAAAGATAAGCAGAAAATACTCAAATTTTAGGAGCTGAGATGAGCAGATGAGCGACATGTTTGTTTAAAAAGTTACTCAAACGATTAATGACGATTATTATAATAGTTGCCAATTAATTGTTTTCCGATCAACTAATCATTTCAGTTCCACCAAAGTGTGTGTGTTCGTGGGAATGAAGGAAGATGTGTGGCTCTAGCCAACAGTGTCACATACAGTGGCCTTATATTAGACTTTTACTGCAGCAGAGTATTTGTACAGCGCGTGTTAGTACTTTTACTGCAGCAGAGTATTTGTACAGCGCGTGTTAGTACTTTTACTGCAGCAGAGTATTTGTACAGCGTGTTAGTACTTTTACTGCAGCAGAGTATTTGTACAGCGCGTATTAGTACTTTTACTGCAGCAGAGTATTTGTACAGTATTAGTACTTTTACTGCAGCAGAGTATTTGTACAGCGTGTATTAGTACTTTTACTGCAGCAGAGTATTTGTACAGCGCGTGTTAGTACTTTTACTGCGGCAGAGTATTTGTACAGCGCGTATTAGTACTTTTACTGCGGCAGAGTATTTGTACAGCCATATTAGTACTTTTACTGCAGAGTATTTGTACAGCGTGTTAGTACTTTTACTGCAGCAGAGCATTTGTACAGCGTGTTAGTACTTTTACTGCGGCAGGTATTTGCACAGTATTAGTACTTTTACTGCAGCAGGTGTTGTACAGCGTGTTAGTACTTTTACTGCGCAGAGTATTTGCACAGTATTAGTACTTTTACTGCAGCAGAGCATTTGTACAGCGTTAGTACTTTTACTGCGGCAGAGTATTTGTACAGTATTAGTACTTTTACTGCAGCAGAGCATTTGTACAGGCGTGTATTAGTACTTTTACTGCAGCAGAGTATTTGTACAGTATTAGTGCTTTTACTGCAGCAGAGCATTTGTACAGCGTGTATTAGTGCTTTTACTGCAGCAGAGCATTTGTACAGTGTGTTAGTACTTTTACTGCAGCAGAGTGTTTGTACAGGCGTGTATTAGTACTTTTACTGCAGCAGGTATTTGTACAGCATTAGTACTTTTACTGCAGAGTATTTGCACAGTATTAGTACTTTTACTGCGCAGAGTATTTGCACAGTATTAGTACTTTTACTGCAGCAGTATTTGTACAGCATTAGTACTTTTACTGCAGCAGAGTGTTGCACAGCGTGCGTTAGTACTTTTACTGCAGCAGGTATTTGCACAGGCGTGTATTAGTACTTTTACTGCAGCAGAGTATTTGCACAGCGTATTAGTACTTTTACTGCAGCAGGTATTTGTACAGCGTGTTGGTACTTTTACTGCAGCAGGTGTTTGTACAGGCGTGTTGGTACTTTTACTGCAGCAGGTATTTGTACAGCATGTGTTAGTACTTTTACTGCAGCAGGTATTTGTACAGCGTGTTAGTACTTTTACTGCAGCAGAGTATTTGTACAGCGTTAGTACTTTTACTGCAGCAGGTATTTGTACAGCATGTATTAGTACTTTTACTGCAGCAGGTGTTTGTACAGCATGTATTAGTACTTTTACTGCAGCAGGTATTTGTACAGCATGTATTAGTACTTTTACTGCAGCAGAGTATTTGTACAGCGCGTTAGTACTTTTACTGCAGCAGAGTATTTGTACAGCGTGTATTAGTACTTTTACTGCAGCAGAGTATTTGTACAGCGCGTGTTAGTACTTTTACTGCAGCAGAGTATTTGTACAGTATTAGTACTTTTACTGCAGCAGAGTATTTGTACAGCGTGTATTAGTACTTTTACTGCAGCAGAGTATTTGTACAGCGTGTTAGTACTTTTACTGCAGCAGAGTATTTGCACAGCGTATTAGTACTTTTACTGCAGCAGAGTATTTGCACAGTATTAGTACTTTTACTGCAGCAGAGCATTTGTACAGCGTGTTAGCACTTTTACTGCGCAGAGCATTTGTACAGCGTGTTAGCACTTTTACTGCGCAGAGCATTTGTACAGCATGTTAGTACTTTTACTGCGCAGAGCATTTGTACAGCGCGTTAGTACTTTTACTGCAGCAGAGTATTTGTACAGCATTAGTACTTTTACTGCAGCAGAGCATTTGCACAGCGTGTTGGTACTTTTACTGCAGCAGAGCATTTGCACAGCGTGTTGGTACTTTTACTGCAGAGTATTTGTACAGCATTAGTACTTTTACTGCAGCAGAGTATTTGTACAGTGTTAGTACTTTTACTGCAGCAGAGTATTTGCACAGCGTGTATTAGTACTTTTACTGCAGCAGAGTATTTGTACAGCGTGTATTAGTACTTTTACTGCAGCAGAGTATTTGTACAGCGTGTTAGTACTTTTACTGCAGCAGAGTATTTGTACAGCATGTGTTAGTACTTTTACTGCAGCAGAGTATTTGTACAGCGTGTTAGTACTTTTACTGCAGCAGAGTATTTGTACAGCGCGTTAGTACTTTTACTGCAGCAGAGTATTTGTACAGCATGTATTAGTACTTTTACTGCAGCAGAGTATTTGTACAGCATGTATTAGTACTTTTACTGCAGCAGAGTATTTGTACAGCATGTATTAGTACTTTTACTGCGGCAGAGTATTTGTACAGCGCGTTAGTACTTTTACTGCAGCAGAGTATTTGTACAGTGTGTATTAGTACTTTTACTGCAGCAGAGTATTTGTACAGCGCGTTAGTACTTTTACTGCAGCAGAGTATTTGTACAGCGTGTATTAGTACTGTTACTGCAGCAGAGTATTTGTACAGTATTAGTACTTTTACAGCAGCAGAGTATTTGTACAGCGTGTATTAGTACTGTTACTGCAGTAACGGACCTGAGTGCTTCCGCTGCCCGGCAGGCTGCGCTAGCCACGCGGGGCTAACATGTCGCCACGGCTAGCCCCGTTAGCTTAGCTCCCGGACAGGCTCCAGGTTTCATCGTGAACAGCTGCCGACAGCAGGAGTTAACCGCCTTCCGGTGTGACGTTAAGACATAAACTACCTGTTCTGATCGGTGCCTGTCGGCCAAAAGTCGAACAAAAGCAAGAATTAGTCGACATGTGACGCTTGAATTTGGCACAAGTTAGCATCGGCCGCATTTCGATCTCGGCATCGCCTCCGGGCGCTCCGGGTCCTCCGGGCGCGGGGAGCGGGGACTGACCTGCTCTGTGCAGCCTGACTTCGGGCTTCAGCACGGCATCGAGCAGCCTCCTCTGGCGGCGGATCTCCCGCTCTGACCGCTCGGCTCTGTCTTCGTACTCCGCCACCGTTTCCTCGAACAGCCCGACGATCTCCTCCGCAGCCGCCGCGAGCCGCTCGGTGAGCAGCGCTCTCAGCGCCGGGACTTCGGCCGCTCCTCGTCCCTTTTCCACCCGCAGCAGAAAGTCTTCCGCGGCGGCGCTGATCCGCTCGCGTACCGACACCCGCAGCAGCTGCACGGCGCACATCGTCCCCCCGTTTCTGCGGAGCTTGTTGCTTCCAGCGAACAGGCAGACTTCTGTAACGAGTTCCGCGTCGACGACAGCGAAGCGGAGAAAGCGAACAGCGAACTCTGCTGGACTGGAGGAGAAATAACAAAACAGACATTTTCCACCAAATTCAAACTATAAAACTCGCATTTAAAGCGTCTGACTTATATACAGAGGTGGAAGAAGTACTCACGTCTTTTACTTCAGTGAAAGTAGTAATACCCCGAGTCTGGTTCTGCTCCAGGTTTCTGCCTCTTAAAGGAAGTTCTTCCTTGCCGCTGTGGCCAAGTGCTTGCTCACGGTGGCATCTGTTGGGTCTCTGTAAATGATATTTATCTCGACCTGCTCTGTAGGAAAAGTGCAGTGAGATAACTTCTGTTGTGAACTGGCGCTGTATAAATACAATTAAGTTGAATTGAACAGAAATACTCTGTTACAGCAGTGAAAAAGTAGCAACAGTAAAAGTACTCATTAAGTAGAACAATATATATTAATGGAGTATAATTATTGATGCATTCATCGCTTTAATGCTGCAGCTGCTGAAGGTGGAGCTCAGTTTAATGCCTTTATATTCTGCTGCGTAGCTTAATCTGACATTACATTATAGTTTATTTGTTGATTATATTTTGTATTATTGATCAGAATCCGCTTCTGACGTAGTGGAGCAGAAGTAAAGTTGCGTGAAATAGTTAGTACTTGAGTAAATGTGCTTATATTATCCAACGAAGCGAAGGAATCCCACCTGAAACTTCTGCACAAGTTCACTCCTGACAGCACTTTGTTACTTCAGGTGACAGCTGCACCAAACGCTCCTCGTTCAACGCCGTTAAACTGCTTAAAAACAAGAAAAGCATGAAACCTGTTTGTCTTTTCTATTATCTACATCGTTTTTGTTTGTCATTGTTTCAGAGATTATACGTAACTATCGTTTCTGTCACCTGTAATACTTACATCTTTAACTGCTGAACTCCTCGTTACCTGTAGGTTTCTGCTGCTGTTCTTGGGGATCAAGTGGTCCTTGAAAAGTTTCCAGGGGTCCTTGAGGAGGTTGTATTTTCCCACAATGCAACACTCAACAGAAATGGAAAAACTAGAGAATGGAGAATATCGCGGAGTTATATTTTAATCTGAGGAATAATCCGAACCATCTTTCTTTCCCCTTCGGAGGTCTTCTCAGGCACAGCTTGCTCCAGGCTGCTCGGCCAACAAACTCTGTTTCTACCTGGTTCGTCAGGTGTGCACGTAAACATGCAACGCGTATCGTAAAGCTTCGGTATCATTGGCTGGTAATACAGGGATCAACCCCTTTTGGCTGAGTGGAGAGCAGTAAGTCATGTGAACACATCTTGCCACACTGGTCTCCCCCCTAAAACACGAGGGAAGTGGTTTCTCCCAGCTGCGTACGCGTTAAGACGTTACAGCGCTTTGGCACGAGGTTAATTGCACGCCCGCTGAACCCGGTGACTCGCCGTACATTTCTTACCTTCAAGCTGACCTCACGCAGCTCAACTCCGATACCTCAAACTGACACATGGAGTCTGAAGTATGGAGCTGGTTGTGAGGAAGAACCACCTGACAGAATCAATTCAGGGCAAAAAGGCATCCTCAAAAACTTCCAGGCAGCTTAGACTTCCAGCTAAATACTTTTAATGCTCATGTTGATCTCTTAAAATACAGCTTTATACGATGATCAGTTTTATTTTGTTGTATATAATTACATGCTATGATTAGTGATGAGTTCTTTCATTTAGCTGACTTGCAATGTTGAAAATATCAACAACCATTTTTTTGGCAATATAATGCTGCTCCTCCCAGCAGTTTGTGCTAAAATAGGAATTTATACAAGAGTCAGTAAAAAAAAAAAAGCTCGTTAAGTGTCTTTCAGTTCCCGTCAGCCGGCAGACGATCGTCTCTTTGGGGTCGAGTCTTCTTCAGGTCCTGCAGCTGTTTGTCCGACTCGTCCACATTCTCCAAATTACAGACTGATGTTTTATCATTTAGACAACTGAGCAACTTCTACTGAAGGCAACAAATGACCGAATTACTGCTCGGCCTGATATTAACAGCAGCAACAGTAACTCGTGTCTCTGACAATATTCTTCTTTTACACAACCCGTGCTCAGGCTCCGTGTTTATCAAACCTGTCCGAACTGCAGGCTGCAGAAGACAGACAGGCTTTGAACCCGGGCCGCTGCAGTGAGGACTCAGCCTTGGTACATGGGGCACGCTCTACCAGGTGAGCTACCTAACTCAGACGGGGATCTGGGTCAACTGGTGTCCTCCAGAACCTAAGGGCATTTTCAACCCTAGCGTTCGTTCTGGTCCAAATCAGTGGATAAGCTGGTAAACTTGTTGCGTTTTCCCCGTCGTTTGGTTTGTTTTCACACAGCAAAAAAAATAAAGCGAAACCAAAACGCATCACTAAGTCTGATGAGAACATTCTCCTCTCTCATTGGTTAGATCGGTGGGTCTCAAACTGGGGGCGTAGAGTCACTGCAGGGGCGTGGGAGTCACTGGAGGGGCGTGAGCCACTGCAGGGGCGTGAGTCACTGGAGGCGTGAGTCACTGCAGGGGCGTGAGTCACTGCAGGGGCGTGAGAGCCACTGCAGGGGCGTGGGAGTCACTGGAGGCGTGAGAGCCACTGCAGGGGCGTAGAGCCACTGCAGGGGGGCGTAGAGTCACTGGAGGCGTAGAGTCACTGCAGGGGGCGTAGAGCCACTGCAGGGGCGAGAGTCACTGGAGGCGTAGAGTCACTGGAAGGGGCGTGAGCCACTGCAGGCGTGGGAGTCACTGGAGGCGTGAGAGTCACTGCAGGGGCGTGGGAGTCACTGCAGGGGCGTGGGAGTCACTGCAGGGGCGTAGAGTCACTGCAGGGGGGCGTAGAGTCACTGCAGGGGCGAGTCACTGCAGGGGCGTGAGTCACTGCAGGGGGGGAGTCACTGGAGGGGCGTAGAGTCACTGCAGGGGGGCGTAGAGTCACTGCAGGGGGGCGTAGAGTCACTGCAGGGGGGCGTAGAGTCACTGCAGGGGGCGTAGAGTCACTGCAGGGGCGTAGAGTCACTGCAGGGGCGTATGGACCTAAAGTTGCATGAATATGATTCATGTGGTGACATAAACAAACCAAAGTGCTCTGATGCCAGCAAGGCTGTCTTGCTAACCGGAATCTTTTGTTTATTTCAATCGCCCGCATTGTTAATGATTGATAAAATGAAATCCACTTTTTCTGGGGGCATGAACCTTTTCCGGTGTCTGAAGGGGGCGAGACAAATGTGCACAGAGGTGTGGAAATACAGAGCTTCAAAGACACTGTTTGGATCAAACCCTCATGCGAGCGATTTGGTCCAGGACGTCACTGCTCTGTCCACAAATCTGTGCCCAGTTTAAAGAATTGCACTTAGTTTCCAACGGGGTAATCAAATTACATCACCAATAATTTGGCCCCTCATAGCTGTGACTGTTTATTTTAAACCTCCAAATGATCAATCCTAAGCCCGTGAGGCCTTTTTATACTTTGAGTTAAGGGGTCAGAAAGTGTGGACATTCAGAACAGCTAGAAACACTTGTCTTCAACGACACGTTGCCTAGTTTTTTCAATCATACTGAACCCTTAACAAGTAGAGTCCTGCTACCTGAACCTGATGGGTCCTGACAGAGTATCGGATTCAGGTCAGGGGGCAGAAGTGTACTTGTTATTCCCCTTTCTACCCTTCATGGCGTTTTGCCCCCCCTGTATGACAGCAGGCTTGTTGCCCCACAGAAGCACTTCCGCTTTTAGACGTGGGGTTCGAACTTCTCTCTCTCTCTCTCAAAGTCACTTTGCGTGCGAACAGCCAAGCGCAACACCATCAAAGTGCGCGCCATTGTCTCCATTTGTACGATTTGTCTCATCCCTCTCTATGACGACTGGCTGTCACCCAGTCTTCTAACGTGGCCGTCCAGAACGCTTCTGCCTTCAGACATGGTCGGACGTCACGTCGCCTCGAGCATACAGACGCCCGAACAAGTAGAGATCTGCTGCATGAACCCGACATGTCACAGTATCGGGCTCTGGTTGGGTAACAGAACATTACTTGTTACTGAGACAATCCGACTCCTGAGGAAGAGTTCGCGTTTACTTCACCGGCCAGCTAGGAGCGACACTAGCTAACCCACTGGAGGACTCTTGTTTACTTCACCAACAGGGCGGCAGGATGAAGGTTAAGTTGTTATTTTGGTCTGTCTCTGGAGGGAAAGGGCACTCTGTGGATGCTACACCACCTGTCTTATATTCTACATTATCAATTAATGTATTTTTTAATCATTTAAATGCCAGATGGCAGTTCATCTGTAACAGTCGAATAATGAACATCCCTGGCTTGACAGACATGGGCGCAGATATGGCTGCACCCCTAACCACCTCACTGAGTTTAAGGGTTCATCTTTCTTCCCGACTGATGAACATCATGACGTGTTCAACGGTTCAACAGTGTCAACGTCCTGTTGTTCTTTGGCTGAACATGTTTCTGCCGACTCAGCCGCTTGGCTGTCTGCTGCGTGCAGCTTCATGTGTCTCTTTAGATGTCCTGTAACAGTGAAACGTTTGCCGCAGACTGAGCAGCTGAACGGTTTCTCTCCGGTGTGGACTCTCATGTGAATCTTCAGGCTCCCCTTTTGGGCACAACTTTTACCGCAGATATTGCAACTGAACGGTTTCTCTCCCGTGTGGACTCTCATGTGTTTGGTCAAGTCTCCTTTTTCAGCACAGCACTTTCCGCAGAACGGACAACTGAACGGTTTCTCCCCCGTGTGGACCCTCATGTGTTTCTTCAGGTCCGTTTTCTGGCGCAACCTTTACCACAGACAGTGCAACTAAACGGTTTTTCCCCCGTGTGGTACTTCATGTGTCTGTTGAGGTGTTCTTTCACGTGAAAACTTTTACTGCACACCGAGCAGGTGAACGGCTTCTCTCCCGTGTGGATTCTCATGTGTCTGGTCATGTTTCCCCTCCCACTGAAATTCTTCCCACAGAATAAGCAGCTGTACGGCTGCTCTCCGGTGTGACACCTCATGTGTGCTGTTAACGATCCACTGTCTTTAAACGATTTATCACAACCCGTGCAAGGAAACGGTCTCTCGCCTGTGTGGTCTCTTATGTGTCTATTCAGATTCCCCTTAAGGCTAAATCTTTTACCACAATACGAACAAGGAAAGGGTCGCTCCTTCGCTGAAGATCCAATGTCACTTTCAGGGGCTTCACTGTTTTTCTGACCCTCTATACCTGACTGGGCATTTGTTTGTGTCCAATCACAATCACTCTCATCAGTTTCAGTGGAGTCTGGAGAATTATCATCACTAAGTGGTTGTAAATGCGTATCTGGATCTGAGTTCCTGGCTGGTCCTGGTCCTCCACAGTCCTCTCCATCAGCTCCTGTTTCCATCTGTTCAGTTTGGCTTTGATGAAGCTGTGAGGACTGAGGTTTCTCTTCATCTTCTTCACTCTTCACAGGGACAGGAGCGAATGGGAACTCGGTGATATCGGCCTCCTCCAGCCCTCGAAGCTGCTCTCCCTCCTGACTGGTCCAGAGCTCCTCCTGCTCCTCTTTAATGTGTGGCGGCTCTGGGTCCTGGTCCAGACTGGGGCTCCAGTCCTGCTGCTCAGGGGGAACCTCTTCTCTACTCAGCGACAGCTGCTGGACGTCTGCAGGACACATTGAAAGACAGAAACACACACACATTATAGAAAAGGTACCTTTGTTGTCCAAAGCGACACTAATCCAGTGACTGACTTATGTCTTGAACTCTAAAGCGACGCTTCCGTTACTTTGGTGGCGCAGTTGAACTGAACGCATTTACACTGAAGGTGGAAGCGGAAGTGTTTGGGTTGTTCACTGCTGCCCTCTGCGACAGATGAAGGTCGTCTGTGTGAAAGTTCTTCAGTCTCTAAAACACGAGTTCAGTTATAACGCCGTCTTTGTGAAGAAATAACACGAACGTAGCTTCTGTCCGACCTCCACAGTCCGGACCCCAGTTTGTTGTTGGAGCAGCTGATAACAGAGCAGACGTCTAGCCGTTAAAACTGGACTGAAATGAGTTGAAAAGTAGGTTTTTTTAGATTATAATGCTTAATGTTAATGACTTGTGACGACTATATGTCCAACATGTAAAAGGTTCCACAGTGGAGGCCCCCGCCTCGCCTGAACTACCCTTCTGAGTCAGTATTTGTCATTTTTTACTCATGTAGCCAACAACTGAGGCTAAAGCTAACAGGTCGAGCTAAACGTCAGCATCCTCACCAGCTGACGCTCCACGTAGAGGACAGACTCGCTCCCTGTCTTTCAAAGCTGAGATCATACCTGAGTGCGAGGGGGCAGGTTTGGTCTCAGCGTGCGTGATGTTATTTTACGTGACAGTTATAACAATCGTTTTGAGTTCCACATATCAGGAGGAAATCAACAACCTGCTGCTCGACGTCAGCGAAACCAAGCAGCTGATCGTTGATTTTAGGAAAAAAGGGAGGCGAAGGCAGCGGTGGGCGAGTCCGCCATGTTGCGGTGGGCGAGTCTCTTTTGCTCAGGAAGGCTCCTGACTGGGTGAAATGACCCGGAAGTATCTCAGCGGCAGCCACGATAAGAGCTGGTCGAATCCTCTAAACGCCGAGGAAAGCTGCTTCAGCGCTTCCTCTCTTATCTCCTTTAGGGCAGGACACGCCGGACCATCCTTTACCGAAGGAGAGAATGCCGTCCCACAATCCCTTGCGGCAGCGACGCGCCATTGTAGTTTCCCCACTAAGTGTAGAAACAACAGAGCACTGGTTTCAGGCTCGTGACACGATCCAAAACTCATGGAAGTCCCTGCGTGATTGGCTGAGCTCCAGATCCATAAATATAGATTTCTTCTCCCGTTAGGAGTAATCTTGAAGAAGCACGTTGGATTACTAGTTAACAATATCGCCACCGTAACAAAATACTGCTCGTGGTTCTTTTGTTTCCTGTCAAACTACTGCCGTCTTATCATCGGGGTAAACGTCCCCACTAAGCCGTTAAACGTCCTCATTTGTGCCGATTTCTTCCAATGAAGCTGCTCGTTACACAAATGACACTTTTTATTGTAAGCCAATCAGATTTGTCGATATCGAGTCACCGAAGCACGTGTGTGACACGCGAAGTTTCCTCAGAAGGCAACAGTTTTTACATACTTCTACTCCTGTTTTGATAAACGCTCATTTGTTGTCGAAATTGAAGTAATTCGTGTTCTGAATGAGACGAATGTTAGAATATTACTCGAATTGCTTTTGAAATGAAGATATGAGTTTTAGCACGTTAGCAAACGGACCGCGTGCTGCATCAGCGCAGCAGCCGCTTCACTGCAACGACACAGTTTACGTTACTGCGTGCAGTTTATATTATTACGCTGTTAAATAGACAATAAATGTGTATGTTTATCTTTATTTAGTTTGTAATTAACTGTTTTTTACCTGGTGGGCGTAAAGGGGACGCCTGCAGAACAGTCACACTGTCTGGAAGTGAAGGAGCTAATAGCTTCTCGTGTCACGTCAGCGCACCACTTATAGATTTATTTCATACAGGTGTTTTAATGTCACGTGCGTAGAATAAATTAAAACTTCACTGACGTTCCCATTAAACCCACCTGACTGCGTTTCGATGGCGATTTTCTCCATTTTGACCTTTGAACCATTTTCCTCCCTAATTTTGACGTCAGCTGACGACTCAGCTCCGTCACTCAGATAACCGATACTCACATTTAAATATCATATATTATACACGTGACTGTAGACATTGTGGCCGGCGTTTAGCCCGGGAGAAGGTGGGAACTGCAGAGATGTTGGCTTCTTTCTTGTTTATTTGGCTCAAGTTATCGGCTGATGACGCGCGAGCTTCGAGGCGCTGCGACTGAAGTCGCCTCACGATCAGCTGAATGTTTTAAAATTAGTTTTTACAGTGTTTCAAACCACCAGCCGACACGTTTAAACTGAATTTAAGTTACTGTTTGAGTGTAAATCCTGACACCGACTCGTTTACTATCCTCACAACATCAGCGTTGAACCTGCAAACTGTTTCCAAAAGCCAACGGGACGCCACAGCACGGAGACGCGGACCGAACGCCGACACGTACGGAAAGACGAAGCACCGAAGAGTCGTTCTGATTTAGTTCGTAAATAGTTTTGTTGGCTGCTTTCCAGAGAAGACGGGTTGCGACACGGCAAACGGGCCGGTCTCGCGTCTTTATCGGACGGGGGCGGAGACAGAAAGGAAGCAGATAAGAGGTCACACATGCGAGCAGGAAGAGGCTGCATTGTGTGGAGATGAAAACTTTGTGTCGCGTTATTACGACTGATAGCTTGTGCTGCGTACGCCCTGCACGTCAGCTGTTTGTCTCTGATCAGGTCTAACTCGTGCAGCGTCTCAGGCCAGCAGCTGTCCTGCACCACAGACCGACTGACAGTCAGACAGGAGAGAGCGGGGGAAGGCACAGTGGGGGTGATAATCCCGGGGTGACATACAGAGGGATTTGGGGTGACAGAGAGTGGGAGGAAATGTATGCGTGTGTTGGCAGGCGGGCCGGCACCCTGCTGATATGGGTGGTTTGATCAGTGCATGGGGGGGGGGGGGGCTCGCATGTCCTCACTGACCAGCCGCTCTGATCACACCTGATCACACCTGAGACTGTAATGCAGCGGCCTGTGAGGACCAAGAGGAAGGGGGGGGGGAAGTGTGACCTTTGACATAGTATTGTGTACCAGGAGGAGCTCAGGCCATATAACCAACTGCTGCTTCAGACGTAGCGGGGAGAGGTCTCTGTGCTGTGTCTCCAGATATATCTGCACTGTCTGTGGGGATATAAATACTTGAGAAAGACATTTGTAGGCCTCGTGTGGATCCCTTCTCATCAACCGACTCGGAGAGACGTCAGCATAGCTCGACAATGTGTTAAGATGTTTTAAAATATCTATTTATTCATCAACAAGTCATGAAGTGGGCTTATTCGGAACTTAACGGGTACGTCGAGCCCAAACCAGACTTCTGCCGTATTTTGACAAATTAAACAATAAAAACATTTGAAATTGGTAGAAATGAGTTACTGACACTTTTAACTGAAATGTTCTCAGTATACATTAAAAACGTCTGAAAAAAAAAATTTGGGGGGGCCTCTTTAGTGACGTCACTGGCGGGCTGTAGTTCCACCTGAAGCAGGTGTTTCCGCAGCATCCGGGTCACTGGCTCAGCAGACAACAACGAAGGTAACGCAATGCTTGGTTTGACAGCATCTAAAACTACAGCTCCCATAAGGCTTTGCGTAAGGCTCGTGGGAGTCGCGGTTGTTACCCGCTAACAAAGTATTTGTTGTTTTATCTTAGTTTGAATAAAGGTATTTTCATATTTTACCGCGCAGTACTGTAGTATATCTCCCTGTGTCTCGGGCTGCGGGCAGAAAACGTCAGAAAAGTGTTTCGGTTTAGTAAAAACTCCGATGTTAGCGATGCTAGCTAACATTAGCATGTCTGCCGCCTCCGGGCGCTCCGGGTCCTCCGGGCGCGGGGAGCGGGGACTGACCTGCTCTGTGCAGCCTGACTTCGGGCTTCAGCACGGCATCGAGCAGCCTCCTCTGGCGGCGGATCTCCCGCTCTGACCGCTCGGCTCTGTCTTCGTACTCCGCCACCGTTTCCTCGAACAGCCCGACGATCTCCTCCGCAGCCGCCGCGAGCCGCTCGGTGAGCAGCGCTCTCAGCGCCGGGACTTCGGCCGCTCCTCGTCCCTTTTCCACCCGCAGCAGAAAGTCTTCCGCGGCGGCGCTGATCCGCTCGCGTACCGACACCCGCAGCAGCTGCACGGCGCACATCGTCCCCCCGTTTCTGCGGACAAAGAGCCAGCGGGGACGTAAACACACACGGAGTTCCGCGTCGACGACGCTTCGCCCGGACGGCAGCGAAGCGAACAGCGAACCCTGCCGGACTGGAGGGGGAACAGTCAGATGAAAGGATTTACCTGACGCGGTGAGCTCCACCTGTTGACTCTGATGCAGCAGCTGTGTTGTCTTCGGTCTCAGCTGGACTGCGTTAGTACAGGTCTTCCTAACAAAGTCTCCGCTGACTGACTGTAGTCTGGTCACTAAAATCTCACGTATCTACAGAATAATGTGACTTTTCCTGATATTTTATGGACTAAACATTTATTAATCGATTCATCTGCAGATGAACTGAAAGTGAAAGTGACCTTTAGTTGCCGTCTCTGGCCTGAGGACTCAGAGGTCGGGTCTCTGCGGTTCCTGGACATCAAAGTGCTTCCTTCAGTCAGACAGATCCAGTTTATAAAGGCGAAGCTCCTCAGACTGTCGAAGCTGGAAAACTGAAGACTTCTGGTGCTTTTCACAGGAAACGCAACTGAAAACAGTCGACCGATCAGCGAACTGACTGATCGGTTCAGTAAAATCAACGGACCAAAAATGACAAAGTCAACATTTCTTCAGTTTCAGAGCCAAATGAAGCAGCCGACTGTTGTTGTATGTTTTTATTCTCGCTGTGTTTCTACAGGAAACGGAGCGGCAGGCCGATCCGGCTCGTTTCTCAGCGTTTCGGCTGAGAAGCGCTCGGGTTTTTCCACGCTTTAAAAAAAAAAACAAAAAAAAAACACATTAATGAATTTATCAATTCAGATCTTTGTGTGAAATTAACGGAGAAAACTGCGGCAAAACCAGCTGCAGTTAAAACTTCTTTCTGCTTTATTATATTAAATGTTGAGGATATAAAATACAAACTCTGCAGTCAGAAACAAAAAGTTCAAACAAACAAACGTCAGATCATCTTTGGACACAATTACTATCAATAATGTGTTTTGGTGACTTATTTATGGTTAATGAACTAATAATTGCAGCTGTAGTTTCTTCTGGCTGCTGACCGAGTTTCCGACTGTTTGATTAATCGAACCCGTTACCGGCGTCCGACCGCGGGGAACCGGACTCTTCGGCCCCTCTCAGACATGCAGTCTGTAGCGCCGCTGCTTCATCTGTCTGTCAAAGCGCCGCCGTGTCGTCGCTCAGGCAGACGAGGCCGCCGCGTTAACGTCGACAGCATCAGACGCTGGCTGGCGTTTGTCAGCTGGTGAGCGACAGGAAGCGCCGCTGCTTCATCTGTCTGTCAAAGCGCCGCCGTGTCGCCGCTCAGGCAGACGAGGCCGCCGCGTTAACGTCGACAGCATCAGACGCTGGCTGGCGTTTGTCAGCTGGTGAACGACAGGAAGCGCCGCCGCTGCTGGTGAACTGAGGAGAGCCGAGAAGAGTCTATTATAAAGTCTTATCTGATGACCGCAGAGCAGAAGCTGCAAACCTTCGCACAACCGCAGTAACAATCTGGCCGACGGTCTCTAAAATTCACATGCAGCACGTCCCGACTCTACTTCCTGTGACGCAGCTGAGAGACGAAACTCTTCTTCCTTCATATCGCAACCTTCGCCAGCTGGCAAACATCAGCGAGCGTCGCGCCTCTCTCTGTAAAAGTGCCGTCGTGTCTGAACGAAGCCGAGGAACATTAATGTGCTAAGATCACCGTTAAATCCTCCGTTGAACAGCGTGAGGGAACGCTCAGACTGTCCAGCCGTAAAGATGAGAGATTAGCTAAGAAACGCCGCCTTAATATATTAATTTTAAGTCAACAGAGACGGACCAGAGGGTGTTTCCGGCATCTGAGTGATAAAACGCCGTCACTTTAACAGACAGAGGACTGTTATTTATTCTACCTGTAAAAAGGGGCTTTATGTTCTGGTCCCAAAAAGCTCCCGAGAGAACCTGGAACTTGGATTTCGTATGACGTCCTGAGCAGAACGGCTCCGTGACGCTGCGTTAAACAGCTCAAGGAGCCGCAGGAACTAAACGTCCCTTCTGCACAGTCCTGTTTGCGAAGAACCACGAAGACCTTCAGAGCGTCTGTCTCTACTGTAGAGAATCTGAGGTTTACGTTTGACCAATCAGTGATGTTCAGCACTGCAGACTCCACCCCCGATAACTACTGATAATTAAAAACTCTCTGACTCACAGGGATGGACACGAGTCGGACTTTATACCGTGTGACTCTTAGTATCTCAGCAGTTCCTCTGCAGCTCACAGCTGGATGAAGTCAGTGTGAACTCCTTCCTGTCGTTTCAGGTTCGGGGTCGCAGCTGAATCTTTCGTGGCTCGTTCTCCGGTGTGAACCTTCATGTGCGAGTCCACCGAGCGCTTCTCCTGGTACCTCTTCCCGCAGACCAGGCAGCTGTAAGGTTTCTCCCCGGTGTGCGTCAGCATGTGTCTCTTCAGGTCGATCTTCTGGACGAAGCCTTTGCTGCAGAGCTGGCAGCTGAACGGTTTCTCCTTCTTGTGGAACCTCTCGTGCGTCTCCAGCGAGATCTTCTGGCGGAACCTCTTCCCGCAGAGGCTGCAGATGAACGGCTTCTCGCCCGTGTGGATCCTCATGTGGGAGTCCAGGTTGCCGATCTGCCGGAAGTTTTTCCCGCAGACCCTGCAGGTGTACGGTTTCTCCCCGGTGTGGATCCTCTTGTGCACGTCCAGATGCTGGCTCATGGTGAACTTCTTGCCGCAGACGTCGCAGGAGTAAATCCTTGGCTTCCCTCCCGTGTGGCTCTTGATGTGTCTCTTCAGGACGTGTTTTCGATGAAAGTCTTCCCACAGAACTCGCAGATGTACGGCCGCTCGCCGGCGTGCAGCTTCATGTGTCTCTCCAGTGAGCCTTTCCTGGGGAAGTCCTTGCCGCAGTCTTTGCACCTGAAGGGTTTCTGGCCTGTGTGTGTCCTCATGTGGATCTCCATGTCCCTGAAGCTGATGCCGCAGATGTCGCAGATCCTGCTGGTTTCTCTGTGGCTCTGGATGTGAAGCTGCAGACTCTCCGAGGACTCCGACTGCTCTCCACAGACACCACAGCGACATGCAGGGTCGTTTAAATGAGTCTCTGCGTGCCGCACAAAGTTACCTTTATTGTGAAAGGCATTCCCGCAGACCTTGCAGCAGTGAGAAGGCGTCAGACTCGGTTTCCTGCGTCTGCTCCTGGCGACAGGCGCAGCGTTGTCGGGCTCGTGGCTCCGGACGTGTCGCCTCAGCTCGGCGCTCTTGCTGAAGCTTTTCCCGCAGACTTTGCAGCTGAACGGCGTCTGTCCGTCGTGGGCTTTCATGTGTCGCTCCAGAGAGCCGGTGTGGCTGAACTCTTTGTGGCAGACGGTGCACCTGAACGGCTTCTCCGCCGTGTGGATCCTCATGTGCGTCACCATGTTGCCCTTCTGGTTGAAGCCTTTGCCGCAGACGTGACAGCTGAAGGGTTTCTCTCCGGTGTGCAGCCTCAGGTGCGTCTCCTGAGCTCGGATCGAGGGGAACTTCTTGCCGCAGACGTCGCAGGTCCGGCTGCTGTCGCGGTGCGTTTGAAGGTGCAGCCTCAGACCGGCGCTGGACTCCAACCGCTCGCCGCACAGACCGCACAGGGACTCTGCCTCCTTCAAGTGTTTCTCCACGTGCTTAATCAAAAAGCCTTTCCTGTCGAAGGACTTCCCGCACACTCTGCAGCAGTGAGGCGTCGCCTCTTCACCGTTCTCGTCCTCTTCCTCCTCGCCGGCCGGATCGTCCGGAGAGGCCGGGCGGCGGCCCGGTTCAGAAACGTCCTCTGGTCCGGAGGAAGTGCCGGGCAGAGGTTCCTTCAGTCGGCCGTCCACGGAGACGCTCTGCTTCAGATGTTTTTCATCAGAGAGACTCTGGACACCGACTGACAGACACAACTCTGCAGAGAAAAACACACGACACATGTTTACTGCACACAGTTGGTTTGAATCATGTTACCTGTCAGTTAAACTTTCTAAAGGAACAGTTCAGCGTTTACCGAAATCCTCTCCTTCTCTTTCTCGCCGAGAGTTAGATGTTTAGTCATGTCTGTGAATATGAAGCTGTTTTTATTCTTAGATATCTCAAGAAATTTGGTGTGTCCATAAAACATGTCTGCGTTTGACCTGAAGGGACTCAACACAGTGCTAAGTGGACCTCCAAAATAAAAAAGGCAGCAATCATCCACGCCTGGCGGAGAGAAAAGATGTCAGGTGCAGGCAAAGCCGTGATCAGAGACATCGCTACCATCAGTAAGAGACATCGCAGCACTCGTCTTAACACAGCTTTTATCCTCAGACGGAAGTCATTCTCAATTGTGAAAAATGGACCGGTCAACAGATACTCAGGTAGACTCCTCCCTGAGGGCGGGGCTTAAGCAACACAGAGTAGCTTAAATTTCTGAGTTCTCAGACCATTTTCACAGTTGAGAATGACTTCCGGATGGGAGCCGAAACGTCTTGATTCTGAAAACAGCGTCCAGACGACTGCGACTGAAACCTTTTCCACTCAAGTTTTGAATCATTGTGTTCATGCGGACTTGTTTTTACCGTCTGAACCTCGGTAACTTTTACCACCGGCTCCTCTGGTTCTGGCGCCTGTTTCTGTATAAACCAAAGCGATTTTTGTTGCTCAACTAGCATCATTACGTTCCCCCCGTGGACATCATGTTATAGCCGCGTTTCCACCGCAGGAACTTTCCCCGGGGACCAGGAACCTTTGGGGGAACTCAGAACTCCCAGGCCGGCTGAAGCCGCGGTGGAAGACATACGGCTCACATGCTGCTTGTTAAATGCTGTAATGCTAGTTGTTGTCATGCTACTGCTACCCTTAGCTACACGCTAACGCCAACCGCTAATGCTAACCGCTAATTGTGTAGAATCGTGGTGTTCGTTCAGACAAGGGTTGGCTAAATCGATTGAGACGGGTTTCGGATGTAACGGTGTCTTTAGGCCGCGGTGAAAACGCACACAACGATGCGCAGAAGGAACTTTTTAGCTCCTTGAAAAATAGTTCCCGGGGAAAAAGGTTCCGGGTACTTTGGGTGGAAACGCGTCTTTATAGGACAGCTGTGAGTAAACGTGAGCGAGTCTGGACTCGACCTGCCAGTGAAGACGTTCACCGGGTCTGACGCAGGAAGGCGTGAAGAGACGTCGTCGACCTGAGCGGCGTCAGACTTTAAGGTGATAAACACAGTGTTGCTGTAGATCTGCCCGAGGAAGGTGAGTACAGCGACTACAGAGAGGGACGTCAACAACCACTGTGTTGCCTAGCAACGCAGCGTTGTGCGCGCACGTGTCTCGCCGCGAGGCGACACAGGGGCCAGCGTTTGTCTCTCACTGGTCATCGCTGGTACGAAATCTGTCTGCAGGCAGACTTTACTGCTGGTTTGGACGTCAGGGCTCGGTGGCGGTGCATCACATGTCACCGGTCATTTCCAAAACGTCTTACTTACTTTTCACTTTTAGCTAAGTTCACTTACTTTTACTTGAGTATAATACTGTAATAGTCTTTCCATCTCCGGCTCCGCTAACTGCAGACTGAAGGACCTGCAGCTAGCGGAGCCAGATGTCTTTCTGCCGGCCCCGCGGCGAGGAACCACAGAGGATCGCGGCAGTCCACACGTCTGTCCCGCTGTTGCCGGTTTCCAGCTTGTTGGTTATTTAAATAATAATCGAACAATAATAAAAGAATGAGAAACGAATGGAGCGTGATATATTTATTATATTTGACTTATTATGAGTTTTCCTGAGACAGCCGAGAGAGCGGACCAGACCACCAGACCACCTCGTCATTAGGACCAGACCACCAGACCACCTCGTCACTCCGGACCAGGGTCCAGGTCCTAGGTCCTTCGCTGTGACAGCAGCGACTGACGCTTTTTGCAGGTTAAATAAAGGTTTTTCTGCACCGTTTAAACTGCAGTGGTGGCTGCAACCCAAGGGCCACTTACTAGTCCTGCTGAAGACCGTGTAACGGGGTCGAAAGCTCCAGAAGACAGTAAATGCACCCCGAATTAAGATCGTTTTCTCGGATGTACTGACCTCTCCTGTCGGCTCCAGGTTCGGCTCCAGGTTCGGCTCTCAGACTCTCCCCGGGCTCCTCCGGTCCTCTCTCGGCCGCTCTGGCCGCTTCGAACGCGGAGAAGATGCGTTCCACGGCCGCGGCGACCCGCTCCGTCACCAGCTCCTTCAGCTCCTCCACGGCCGCCTGCCCGCGCTCCTTCAGCAGCCAGAGGATCTCCTCCGCGGCCGCCGCCAGCTGCTCGTCGATCACCGCCCGCAGGCTCCGGGTCTCGCTGCTTTTGGACCGTCTTTTGGACATTTTGGCGGAATTTCCACCGAACAAAGAGGAGTATGTAAACAATGCGAGGACGCTTCCGGGATCCCCAAACCTGCGTCTCACGGCGTGAGACGTCGACGTTGCCTACGCTCGGATGTTACGTCATCTGCTCCGAACGTGGCTCCAGGATCGGTAGCATGGTAGCATGCTAACGGCTAACTGCTAACTGCTAACGGCTAACTGCAGGTGAAAACTGTCAGTTGGTTTAAATAACTGAAGGTTTGAACGTCTCGTCTGAGGTTCTGGATCTCAGCGCACCGCTACACCGGGTTCGAGCTTCAGACCAGACGCCATCCAAAATCAGCCCGTTCAGTGTTTCCTTACCAAGCGACAGAGATGTATGACGTCAGAGACGTAAACTAACACGCGCCGTGCAACATAATTGTTATTTTCATAAATTCGGCTTATAATTAAAGCATCAACAAGCACGTAATTGTAAAAACAACAACAACAAACTTTTAAAGTAGTGTAACGTCACGCTGCTCGCCACCCTCACTCGGAAACACGGTGACGACAACATGGCCGACTGAAATACTATATTGTGTTGATAATTATAATATAATAATATTATATTTAGTGATGATAATGTGGGTGGGTTTGTTGTGGTTTCATCATTAAAACATCAGACGTGTCAGGAAATATAAAATATATAAAATGACTTAATACAAGTCAGCAAAATAAGCTTAAAGTATCAAAGTAAACACGCGTCTTATATTATTATATCATTTATATTGTTTGTTATTACTGACACATTGATGCATAAGCAGCATTTTAATATTGTACCTAGTTTAACATTTTACTACTTTGTGTACTGTTTGGTACTTTAATCTATAAGAATGCATTAGATTTTAATACATGTTTAGATAATGATGTGTTTTGTATGTAAACTATTACTCTGCACAGGAACCAGTAAGTCCAGTGGGCAGATGAACATAAGGAACTTTAAAGTGAAGCGTGCGGTTCTCCACAGCACAGGTGAAGGCGGGCAGTTACTCAGGTAAACGCTAACTGTAGAGAAGCTAAGGTATCCTTAAAGTATTAGATTTTTGATAGGAGTTTGGTGTGACTGAGTGGGAATCATTCCACAGATGATGTTTCTGTTTGTGATGTTTCGGGTCGGAGCAGCTGAGATGCCTCAATATAAGAAGAAGACTACGGACTACCGTCCCGTAGGACAGAGGATACCGGGGACTCGATTCATCGCCTTTGAAACCGTCTCTGAACAGTCGGGTCTCAGAGTCTGACTCCTTCGGTCTCTGGACAGAACATAAACTATAACTTTCTGCAGGGCCCTCGGACCTCGGGGCGTCCCTGATCCCCTTTCCGATCGCTGTCTCCCAGTTATGGTAGAAAAGTGGAACATTAAAGGGACAGTTCACCCAAATCAGGAGTCCAGATTCCTCTCAGCTGCAGCTGTTTGTCATCCGGAGAGTTTCGGTGTGAGCGGCCGAGTTTCAGAGACGTCAACTCGAGATAATCCTCCGGTTTGTTGCGAGCGGCTTCGTGGAGGAGCTAACTCCCATCAGACCTGAGGATCCAGCACCCGGGTCCGCTTTGAGCTCCACGAGCCGAGCGCCGTGTAGTCGCGTTATATTCAAACACGCAGACGTCTCTACGGCCGACATCTCCGAAACGATGCAGACGATAAACGGCTGCAGCTCAGAGAATCTGCGGTTTGGATTTTGGGGTGAACTGTCCCTTTAAGCGGCTCCGCGAGGGGAGGGGCATCAGACTCTCGGGTTACCGTCGAGCTTCTACAGAAGATTAAACTTAGAAAAGTGGGAGAAGATCAAACGTACGGCACCACGACGCCCCGAGTCAAAATACTATTTTTAAGCAATTACATGATAAAATAAAACTGCATATGGGAACGTGGTTTGGTCAGACCACTTTGGATCCAGGTTTTAGACATTTGAAGTAGTTGGTTTGGTTCAGAAAACCCTTTAGGTCCAAGGTCATGTTTGCTGGGGGGCCGGCCCCGAATACCAAACCAATCTCCGTTCTTTTCCTTCTGGATTTATTTATCTGGACTCGTGTACGTGAGTCAGACTCCGGACTGAAGTCAGCGGCCTCGGTGCAGCAGGACTCCCTGGGATCGGGCACCTGACCTCGGCCCGGCGTCGCACCTGTGGAAGGTGTCAGGTGTCAGACGGCGCTCTGCGGCAGCGTCTCCATCAGACCAGATGGTTTAATACAAACCTTCAGATCTGCGTGGGGACGTCTGTCTCTGCTGCCGTCTGTCCTTCAGCTGGTGTCTCTACCTGCTGCGCTCAGGTGTGTCTGACCTCAGAGACGAGCTGTGTGTATAACTGAGGGAGCGTCGTCCCACGCGGCGCCCTCTGGCGGCTGCCGGGGAACTACAGCTGCACGATGTGTTCGGGACAGTTTGAAAATGAAGAAACGTTCGAGAGTCGCGGTTTGTGTAGAAAACGTCTTTATTAGACTTCAGATGAGCCGGTTACAGAAACCGAAGCTGGACAGAAGCTTCGCTCAGCTTTGGCTGTAAAACTTTCGGGTAACTTTGACTCGTTGTTAACGAACGCTGTCGGAAACGCCGACCTGAGAGAAGCGGCGGCCGGAACCGAAGACGAACAAACCAAACGCTTCGTTCTTCCGTCCGAAACGAAGCTCAGAACACTTCGATTAAAACTCGACAAACCTGAAACTTCTGAGCTCAGTAGATTAAAGAAACTAACGGAAACGGGAGCAACAGAGCGTTACCACGGAAACAATAACCGATCAGGGTCCGCCTCTTCACGTGTCACGTGATGAAGAAATCAGGATCGCCGAGAACAAAGTCAGAACTTTACGAGAAGAGAAGCCGCTTCAGGAAAGAAAACATTTCAGAAATAACATCTCGAAATGCGGCGACCTCGTCTTTTTCTCCAAATACTGAAACTTTTCTTAGAAAATTAAAACTTTATTCAAGAATAAAGTCAAAAGTTTGAGGAACAAGTTTCAAACATTTCAAAAATAAAGGTTTTTTAAACCATCTTTTCTCATTTTCACTTTCCCCTCTTCCTCTTCCTCTTCCTCTTCCTCACCGCTCGGAAACAAACCGTCGAAGCCACAAAAGGAACCGGACCTGATCCTTTAAGGCTTCTTCTTCTGTGCCGGTCTGCTTCCCTCCAGACTCTCTCGGCTCTTCCTCCCGGGGGGGCACCTGTGCCTCTTCTTCTTCCACGCCTGTAGAAACGTCTTCCCGCAGTCGTTGCAGGCGTGTGGTTTTTCTCCCGCGTGGGCTTTGGCGTTCGTGTCGGGCTGGTGAAACCGTCTCTCTCTGCTCCGGGTCCTGGTCTGGTTCTCCAGCTCCCTCTTCCTCCTCTGAGTCGTCCGGTGAGTCTGAACGTGAAGCTTCAGATTCTCCGCGGCTTCGAACCGTTCGCCGCACAAACCGCAGACCGGCTCGGCGTCCCGCAGGTGAGCTTTGACGTGCCGGAATAAAAACCTCCGGGCCTTGAACGTCCGGCCGCAGACTCTGCAGCCCAGCGGTCCCCCCGGTCTACGGATCCTCTTTGGTTTAGGGTCAGTCGAGTCTTTGCTGTAGTCGTCGCTGTCCTCCGTCTCAGACGACAGCAGCTGGACGTCCTGATCTGGTCCCGCTGGTCCTGGTTCTGCCCGAGCAGACCTGGCAGCTGACAGGTCCAGGTCCTCACCTGGCCTCGCTGCACACCTGGGATTATAGGTGAACTGGATGATGTCGGCCTCGTCCAGGTCTTGAAGCTGCTCTGCCTCCTGTTCCTCTTCAACGTGTGGGGGCTCGGGCTCCTCCTGGTCCTGGTCCTGGTGCTCAGGGGGGACCTCTTTGTTACTCACCAACAGCTGCTGTGTGAAGGCGTCTGCAGGGAAACAAACGTACAATTAACTTCAGCATTTCAGACACTGGATTGTTTTTGCAGTGATCCAGACCTGAGTACTGGACCTCAGACCAGAACCAGAGCCAATACAGCTGCTGACGAAGACCAAGCGATACGATGAAAAGCTCCAGAACAGACGAGCAAACGGACCTTGAGTCGAGACGGTTTTGTCAGCTGCTGTTTGCAGTCGTCACGTTCAACAGAAGAAACGCTGAGGACAGAAACAGCAACTGGCAACACGTTTTCTGTTGTCCGAGCGTCCCTGAACGCAGCATCAAGGGACCTGAAAAACCCTGATCGGGTTTTGCACTCAGGTTTTGTTGCAGAAAACTTCAGGTGTCTTTGTTGCTGTTTTTACGGCTTTAATGTGAGCAGGTGTGATCGGCCTCGTGCTGCCGGTGGTGTCCTGCAGGACCCTGAACGCATCACGTGCCTCTGGGAGTTACACCTGATTCCCTTTAGCTTCACCTGCGTAACACCTGAACCGGAACCGAGTCTCCTCAACACCGAAGTATACATCACCAGGTCTCAGGATGCACCGTGACGTCCTCCAGGTGCGACAGGTCGCCTGTAACAGGATGGACTCAGGTGTTCACTCACCTGCGGACGGCAGCTCCATGAGCGGCTTGTGGAGCGCGCAGAGCAGCGCGTGCTGGCGGGAGATCACCTCCTGACACAGAGCCGCCTCTTGTTCGTATTTAACGATGGTTTCTTCAAAAACCCCCAAAATCTCTTCGACCGCCGCGTTCAGCCGCTGACTGACGAAGAGCCGGAGCTTCTGGACCCGGGACATGTTCACACCGGGACACCGGGACACCGGGAGGGCTGGCTGCTAGCCTGCTAACAGCTAGCGGTGCTAACGCAGGGTTGCTTCCTGCTCTGACAGCAACAACAGGGGGACTTCCGGAGTCCTTCAGAATAAAAGCATCATCTCAACAACTCCAAACCGACCGGAAAGTGAAGCAAACACACAGATTTATAAATAATTTGAACTAAAGACACGTAAAGACTAATAAACAACACAAAATAACAATAACTCAAGACAATGCAACATACAGGATGTTATTATTATTATTATATACAGACTTCTGCAGATTATTGCATCGACTATTCAACATCAGGTAGATTGACCCTTCGAGGGGGCGGAGTAACTGACAATCATTTTTTTTAGTTTGGCCAATCAGAGGCTTACAATCCACTGTCAGTCAAAAACTGATTTCACCAATAAGCAGCCTGAACCAGCTGTCTGTAGTTTCCTGTAGAGATATTGAAATAAAGTTTCCTCGTTTGCTTTCCAGAAACTCTTTTTTTTTATTACTGAATGAAATGTACAGTCGCAGTTTGTGAGAGAACATCTCAAACTGTGAAAACATCAAAACATTAAAACGTCAGACATGTTTTTATTCACTGTGACGTTGCAGTCTCTGAAGTTTCGGCTTCGCCTTTCACTTCTTTTTCTTCGCTGACGTCTTTCTCCTGCCGGAAAACAAAATGCGGACGTTCAGTCTGACGTTAAAACTCAACTTCCTGCTGCTCTTTCAGGCCGAACTGAATCTTTAAATTAGATAAAATAATCCTTAAAGGCAGCTCGCGGTCCTCTACGAGAACGGTTTTCTTGGTGCCTAGATATTTTTTATATTTATGATCTCCCAGAGCTTTCAACCCCATATATCCTGTACTTCTTCACTGAATGGAACTTGCTCAGGAGTCATCACATGACCGAAGTACAGGACCTTCAGTCTGTTATCATGTGACCGACATCCTGTACCTGAACAAGTTCCACTGGCTGAAGAAGGCTGTAGGATATGGTCAAAAGTTCTGGGAGTAAGTGGATTTTTTTTTTTTTTTTTTTTTTTTTGGAATATTTAACAGAGAAAAGAGTTCAGTTTTACTGTTATGTAAAAATCTAGCCAGCTGCTTCCTTCTGTTTCAAGTCTTTATGCTAAGCTAAGCTAGCTGTTTCCTTCTGTTTCCAGTGTTATACTAAATTAAGGTAGCCATTTCCCCCATTTCCAGTCTATATGCTAAGCTAAGCTAGCTGTTTCCTCCTGTTTCAGTGTTATACTAAATTAAGGTAGCCATTTCCATTTCCAGTCTATATGCTAAGCTAGATGTTTCCCCCTGTTTTCAGTCTATATGCTAAGCTAAGCTAGCTGTTTCCTCCTGTTTCTAGTCTTTATGCTGAGCTAAGCTAGATGTTTCCCGTTTTCAGTCTATATGCTGAGCTAAGCTAGCCGTTCATCCTGTTTCCAATCTTTATGCTGAGCTAAACTAGCCGTTCATCCTGTTTCCAATCTTTATGCTAAGCTAAGCTAGCTGTTCATCCTGTTTCCAATCTTTATGCTAAGCTAAGCTAGCTGTTCATCCTGTTTCCAGTCTTTATGCTAAGCTAAGCTAGCTGTTCATCCTGTTTCCAATCTTTATGCTAAGCTAAGCTAGCTGTTCATCCTGTTTCCAGTCTTTATGCTAAGCTAAGCTAGATGTTTCCCCCTGTTTTCAGTCTATATGCTGAGCTAAGCTAGCTGTTTCCTCCTGTTTCTAGTCTTTATGCTGAGCGAAGCTAGATGTTTCCCCGTTTTCAGTCTATACGCTAAGCTAAGCTAGCCGTTCATCCTGTTTCAATCTTTATGCTAAGCTAAGCTAGCTGTTCATCCTGTTTCCAGTCTTTATGCTAAGCTAAGCTAGATGTTTCCCTGTTTTCAGTCTATATGCTGAGCTAAGCTAGCTGTTTCCTCCTGTTTCTAGTCTTTATGCTGAGCGAAGCTAGATGTTTCCCCGTTTTCAGTCTATACGCTAAGCTAAGCTAGCCGTTCATCCTGTTTCCAATCTTTATGCTAAGCTAAGCTAGCTGTTTCCTCCTGTTTCCAGTCTTATCTAGCCAGCCTTATCTATATCTCTATATATATATATATATATATATATATATATATATATATGTATATATGTATATATATATATATATATATATATATATATATATATATATATATATATATATATATATATATATATATATATATATATATATATATATATATGTATATATATATATGTATATATATATATATGTATGTATATATATATATATATGTATATATATATATATGTATATATATATATATATATATATGTATATATATATATATATATATATATATATATATATGTATGTATGTGACGTCTGCGAGTTTCAGATCAGCTGAAGAGAAAAGCAGGAAGCAAAGGGAGGACAGAAGGAAAGAGGAGGTGCAGCCCTGACCCGGTTCGCCTGGTCCTCCCTCTCGCTCCTCCTCCTCAGCTCCGTCTCCACCACGCTGTGGAAGTCCTTCTCGGCTCTGACGATCGGCTGATCGGGACCGTCCTCTCCGTCCTCTCGTCCTCCGTCCTCGTCCCGGCTCTGCTCCGACCGGCTCCTCTCCTTCAGGCGGATCTCTCTCTGGCGAGCCTCCAGGATCTTCTCTCGCTTCGTCTCGCGCTCAAACATCTGCACACACGCACACGATTATTGATAAAGCAGCGAAATCGATCGGTAAAGTCACGTCTGTCGATTATAAACATCTGCCGGCCGACATATTTACAATATTTTTGTGTGTAGAAAATAAAGTCATTTCCACCAGCTGGACTGGACGGCAGATTTAAACACCGGACTAATTCAGGTATCACTTCGTACTGTATAGTGTCCTCCGCTGATGGTTGGGATACTTTTAAAGAACTCATGGATACCTACCACTTAGGGAAGGAAGATTTTTCAGATACCTCCAACTGAGACATCACTTTGATAAACATATTAAAACTACTGGAGAGAAGGAAAAGACCCGATTAGAGTATTCATTGATGCATATAAGGGTAATATTAACAGAAAACTGATTTCCAGGTTATATTTATGTTTACAGTTAGATAGGGGACTTTTCAACGATGTATGTAAAAAAAGAGGTGGGAAAAAGAAGCTGATATAAAAATGAGCGAAGATGACCGGTCAAATATATGCAGGACATTTATCTACCACCTGTAGCTCAGGTGTGTGGAGGGAATTCACCTGGAAAAACATTTTAAGGTTCTTTATAACCCCTAATATAAAAAATGGCACAGAGTAACGATCCCGAACGTGGTCAGTGTTGGAGAACGTGTGGTAATATGTCTGCTGGTCACTTCCATATCTTTTGGGAATGTCCTATTATTTCCTCGTATTGGATAGAGGCGGCGAAGGCAACTAGGTCGATATTCGGCTCGGAGCTCGAGTTTAATTTCAGTGTTATATATTTAGGAAATCTACCGACAGGGCTGAGGAAGACAGACAGATATTTGTTACAAATACTTTTAGCAGGTAGCAAGAAAGCAATAACCAGGAAGTGGCTAAGTAAAGATTCCCCGACAATCGCTGAATGGACAGAAATAATTAAGGAAATTTACGTTTCTAACTTTCTCTCTGAGACCAAAAGAAATGTGAAGCATATTGGGAAACGTGGATATCTTATCTGAATGCAAATTGAGATGTATATGTCTTTATTTATGTATTTTTATTCATTTCTTTTCCTCTTCTCATCTGTTTTATATGATGTTGCGCACTTATGTTAACCTATGATGACTTTGCCTGATGTCCCTTCGTCTGTCTGTCTGTCTGGTTTTCTTTTGTTTTGTTTTTTTATTTTCTCTTTTGTTTCTTGTCAAAAAAGGAAAAAATAAAGTTTAAAAAAAAAAGAAAAGAAAAACAAAGTCATTTCACGTTTGCCTGAAATGTTTCGTGGTTTGTTCTACAACATAAACTTCACCTGTTTCCGTCTGAAATGAGAATATTAAAGCTGCCACTGTCAGTCGATCACTGCGTGATTCAAACATCGATTTTATATTTTTTATCATCTCGAACAAAATCTCTCTGTTCACTACAGATCGCTCTTCTTTCTTTATCAGAAACAGAAATTGGAAAATGCTGAACAGATCAAATTTCCACGATGGCGTGTTGAGGTACTCTGCTGTGATTGGCTAATAGCTGAACTCTTGCTTGTTAGCAAGAAATAATACAAATATTGGGGATGTTGGAGTGCAGCAGAGGAGTTTCTCAGTTCCTAACTGGGAAAAATAATATGCGAGGGGTGGCCAGGTGGTCCAGGGGTTTAAGATGCCAACCATGAACCGCAACGTCCCCAGTTTGAGTCCGGCTGGGGGACCTCTGTTAAATATCTAAAAAAAACAACTTTAAAATATCAATAACAAACATTCAAATCAAACATGTAGCCGATAGCTGATCAGATCTCAGCTCAGCGGCGTTTGAGTGTTTCTCACAGCAGCAAGGAGACTCTTCTCGTTCTTCTGGAGGGTCGACAGTCCAGAGCAGATCTCCAGCAGCGTGGCTCCGCCCTGCCGAGAGCCGCACGCCACTAAACGCCCGTTATCCTGAACCCGGAGGCTGTACAGGGCCTCGTCACACACCTGAGGACCACAACAACAAAGACAACAACGGACAGGTCGGGAACATGTCGTACGTTTCATGACGACTGAAACTAAAAACCCGCTGACCTTTGAAAACAGGTTTAAAGATGTGAGGGGTTTTTTTAAAGTGTACAGGTGAGAGGGAGGCACCTTTAGACTCAGCGTGGGGTCGTTCTGTTTGAACAGGATGTCCCAGACGTCCAGCATGCCGTCCATCTTTACGGTGAAGAAGACGGAGGGTCTGACCGGACTCCAGCAGGCGTCCGTCAGATACGACATCTGATATCTGAAAAGGACAGATGACAGCAATCAGAGTCAGTCAGATAATTTAATCTGGTTTAAAACCGAGTTTAAGCCTTGTGGAGCAGGATGTCAACACGGAGCGCAAAAAGACAAGGCAGGTCAGGACAAATAGGACGAGATAAGATGAGACGACTCGAGACGAGAGGAGACACGGTTAGACTGAGGTGAAAAGGACGAGGTGGTACAGGATGAGAAAAGACGATGAAATCAGATGGGACGTGAAGGAATGACTTAACACAAGACAAGAAAAAGACATGATGGGACAAGGTGACACAAAACTAAATGAGACGGACAGGATGGGACAGGTCGAGATAAAACGGGATGAAAATCGACGGGGCGGGCTGGAACAGGACGACTGGAAACAAGACAGGAAGAAAAAAAGACATGATGGGATGAGGCTAAACAAGATGAGACAAGAAGAGACGGGACAGATAAGACAAGAGACAGCAGAGAGGACCAGATTGTAAGGAAATCTTATCTACTAGTTATTCATCTTTAAATTAAACATTAATCAGAGGTAATAATGTAAAATGTACATCATCTGCTTTCAAAGTCTGTCTGATTCCTACTTGGTCCACATGATGGACGACTCCTTGATGTCCTCAGACCAGATGCGAGCCGTCCAGTCCCCCACGGTGAGGAAGTTTTTGGGGAAGAAGGGGTTCCTCTGCAGGGCGTAGACGGGTCCGTGGTGACTGTCGTACGTACAAACGATCTTCTCCGCCGGAGTCTTCGCCTTCCTGTTACAGGAGACGACCACGCCCTGCTCCGTCCCCACCATGAACTTAGTCGGCTGGAGAGACATCGAGGACAGAGACAGAACAACGGCTACAGAGTTGAAACTGAAAGTTGAACTGAAGAAGTAATAATTTGTTTTGAATTATGTAAACTTGCAGTAAAATAAGCTTGCAAATGTTTTGTAGTTTTATACTTTCTTTTTAAATTTAAGGCTTCCAGGCGCAGACTCCGAATCCCAACCACGGCCTTCAAACTGACCTCAACCCTAAAAACTGAAGAATCTGATAAGTAGAGCAGCCTGAAGCTCAAATTTGTTGAACTTTGACCTGAGCTGCACTGAGTTTTGTGGGAGCAGCTGATCGCTGTTGACCACTGCTTGAATGACTGGTGTTTCTGAGTTTCCAGAACTGTTCAATAACAAACTGGCCTCACATCGAGACAACAACAAATTAACCTGGTTGAAATATCAGCGTGCAGATGCAGCTTCCAGGTTTGTTACAGAAAAAACGTTTTGAGTCACCGTAGCGATCTACTGCTAGCAACGTTAACATTGTGGCTAAGGTTACAGCGCCACCAGGAGGTCTGAGGTGGTAAATACTGTGCAGAACGAATACACCTTTGTCGTGACGGAGGGGTTCGCATGTCCCTGTGACCCCAGGAGCTGTGTTGTCGGAGGCAATAGCTCAGATGACTTCTGCTGTTGCTTTGAAAGACAATGGGACGGTCCTGACACCATCCCCGCGGCTCCATCCCACCAGCTCCAACTGCCCCGCCTCAGCAGGGGCCGGGGCCTCTCCACAACTGCCTTCCTCAGAGGTCCCCCCTCCCCTACCAGACTGGTGACTCTCTCCATCCTGAAGAGGGACGTTAACGGGCCTTTCAAGAGTTTCAAGTGGTGAAGTCTTTTGAGTGCCTTGTGTTGTCCCACCTCAAATGTACACAGACCGCCTCCTGGACCCCCTACAGTTCGCCTACAGAGTGTTGGGGATCAGAAGTCCAGATCAGGGTCTGGATTTCCATTCCAACACTTTAGCAATAACTCAGAGTCACAAGACAGAAATAATTCACTAAAGATGGTCAGAGTTCAATGCAATCGAGTTTATTCTTTCACAAGAAATAAACCCGAGCTGGTCCCGGAGCCGAACTGCATCTGTCTTTTATAGCCCAAAACTTCCCTCCTACTCTGGTTGATTCTCCACCTACTTTTCTTAAGAATGAATCAAACTTTTCCTGGAAATAATGGTGTCACATCTTCCATATTTGGGCACTCGGAAAGCCACTTCTAATGGAAGTTGGGAAAGTCCGGAGCCTTCTCTGCCTGGGCATGTTCAGGCATGTTTCTGACACCGTTATATTCGGGGTGTTTCAGACTATATATTTTTTAAAAACTTAAATATTATCACTCATTACATGTTTTAATACTCTATATAAAAATACATATATATAATCATATCTTCTATTTATGTTTCTTGACTTGTCTTTCTTCATATTTTCTACTTACTATGTTTATTGCACCAATATACCTGGTGGCTGGACGTAGTCGGGCTCTGCCTGAAGAAGCAACACAAAACCACAGGTGTGTTGCCAATCTGGCAGCAGGCAAAGGTGCAGGCAAAGGTGCAGGCAAAGGTGCAGGCAAAGGTGCAGGCAAAGGTGCAGGCCTCGGCTTGCTGGACTCTGGCTACAGAAACGTGTTCTAGGGACGTGGAACTTCAACTCTGTGGTGGGAAAGGAGCTGCTGTCATGGTTTGGGGTTTTTTATTTTGAAGGGTTCTCCTCTCCTCGTGTGTCTTGTTGTTTTACTTCCTGTCTTTGTTTGCTTTTCCCTCCAGTTTTGATTGTTTGCCCCGCCCTGATTAGTTGCACCTGTGTCTCGTTGTCTCCCCTACCTAAGTGTATTTAGTCAGAGTTTTTCCTTTGTTCAGTGTCAGTTGTCAGTCATTGTACCTGTGTCAAGCGTCCTGATTTGTTGTTCTGTGGATTCATTGTGTCCCTGTACCCTGCCTGTCTGTGGACCACTGGACTTGTTATTTCGGTTTTGACTGCTTGCCTGCTCCCTGTCTGAATTGTTTTGCCTCTGTTGGACTGGCTGAAATCCGTGTAAGCCTTTTGTGTTTCTTATCATTAAGGGGTTGATCTACACCTGTCCTGCCTACCTGTCTGCATTTGGGTCCTTTCCCTGCTACCCTGCTTGACAAACCACAACAGCTGCTGTTGTTGCTGGAGGTGGCGCAACACTGACAAGGTATAGTTGGACTCACTGAGTCTGAGGTCAGATAACGATGGATTGCTCCCTTCGGGTTGGGAGTAAATCACCATCCCATGTGAAGGAGTTCAAGTATTTCTTGAGGGTAAGATGGCGCGTCAGATCAACGGGCAGACCAGGGCCACGTCAGCAGTAATGCGGACCAGACTATGGTCATTCAGACGGAGCTGATCCTGAAGGTGAAGCTCTAGAGTAACCGGATGATCTACCTACCAACCCTCACCTATGATCACGTGCTTTGGGTAATGACAGAAAGAAGCTGAAATGAGTTTCCTTGGCAGGGTGTCTGGGTTCAGCCTTAGAGACAGGGTGAGGAGCTCAGGGTAGAATCACTGCTCCTTCATGTTGAGAGGAGCCAGTTGAGGTGGTTGACGCCTCCCTGTGGATGAATTCTGGGCTCGTCCAACTAGGACGAGACCCTGGGGCAGAGCCAGGACACGCTGGAGGTATTTTATATCCCATCTGGACTGGGAACACCTAGGGATCCTCCAAGAAGAGCTGGAACACGTGGTTAGGAAGAAGGACGTACCGGCTAATTTGTTTAGTCTGCTGCCACTGGGACCCGGACCCAGATAAGCAGCGAACAATGAAGAGCTGGGTCGTGGCAGCAGTCGCATTGTGAGAATTTGGCTGTAAATTTCCGACTCTGTCAGAGTTTTGACTGTTTTGGTTTCCATAGCGCTGAATCAGCTGTCGGTGGACAAGTCACAGTGAGATCTAGGACCACCGAGTGGACTGACGACCAAAGATTTCACAACGTTGCTCTCACAAGGGTCAACTTTAGTCTGAGACGGACCAGAATCACGCAGTAATGTGGTGTGTGAAACCATAACAACAGATAAAGCTCACCATGGTGGACTCAAACTCCAGGGAGATGGCTCCTAAAGCTCGGTCCAGGTTCCCCTCTCTGCTCGGGTCCAGAATCAGACGCTCTGTGGGCTCGCTCAACTTACGGACGTCCCACCATAGAACCTGACAGAGAGAGAGAGGGAAGTTTAATTCTTAAAACACTTTAAACACTGTCTCACTGTCTACCTGTCCATCATCAGTCTACCTGTCCGTCAGTGGAGGCAGAGAAGGTGTCTGTCCCGGTCTTGGACTGCAGCCAGATGATCTTGTAGACCGGGTCTCTGTGACTCTGCTCCACAGAGGAAAACTCCACCGGCTGGCTGCCTCTCCGGGTGTCCCAGTACGCTAAAACAAACCCACCCACGGGTTAATAAACCTCTTCACGGGCAGAACATTACCTGTCCGTCAGTCTGGACCCGAACCCACCAATCTGTCCGTTGTAGCTGCCTCCCACCAGAGTGTGGGAGTCTTTGGGGTTGTAGTCCAGACAGACGAGCGGAGACGCCGGCTTCAGAGTCATCTCCGGTCTGTTCGGGTTCTCTGAAAGAAAAAATAAATCCATCTGCGAACAGCCTGGACTCTGTGGTGGTTTTACTGTCTGTCTGTCTGTCTGTCTCACCCACCGATGTCCCAGATGTAGGAGTCCAGGCTCATGTCTTTGGAGCTTTTCTGGAACTCGAGGCAGGAGTAGGCGGCCGCCAGCTTCCTGCCACCGTCAGGATGCCACGACAGACCGGTGACAGTACGCTTCACCTCGTTGGGATCTCTGACACAGACACACAGGCGATAAAGTTTGTTTTCAAACTTTAAAGAAATAGTTTGACATTTTGAGAAATACCCTTTAAAACCAACAGATGTTAGTTACTGGCGCTACGAAGAGAAGCTGTTGTTTACGTTGGGATCCGACTAAACAGGCTGATGGAGATTTATGGTCACTGGACTGAAGCTGCTGACGGCAGATATTTTGTACCACCACTTGTACAAATTTGCAAAAATATCTCCTCTGATTCAGGATTTAGTCTGGTGTTTTTAAAGTGGACCATAACTCACAGGAACCTCATGAGTAAAGTTGAACTCCGGGAGAACTACTGCAGATGTTTTAAAGTCGCACGAAGCCTTCAGCGTCTCAGAGGGAGCTGTGTGAAGTCTGATAAATGTCCTCAAGTGATGTCACTTGAGTCGGCGTGGGTCGGGGCTGAAGACTGCGAGTTTGAAACCGAATCCTTTGGTGTGGAGTTAGACAGAAGCGAGCTCAGCAGACCTCTGCAGCCCGCTGCTCGTCGCTGCTGCACGCTGCAGGCTACATTAGCCGCTACTAGCATAACACACCGCAATCTACCACCCAACTGTCAGAGGAAGAGTTGCACTGTGGGTAATGTAGGCGGCAGGTTTTGACGAGGGAGACAATCTCTGGTTCTGCTGCATCGATTTTCATCCTTTTTAAAAAAAAAAAACTGTCCATCATGAGTCCGACAGAGTTTCAGGAGTGTGATGATAAATCCGTGGAGGACGCTTTAAACGACAGTCAACTACATATCCCATGAGCGTTAATCACTGCTACTCTGCAACAAAGCCTCGTGGGAGCTGTAGTTGTCGAAGACTAACAAAATAACCCATATTTTGTTTTAAGTGAGGAAGTGTTCAAATGTTTCAGTGCAGTAGATCCGGTAGAGTGGGGCTTCACTCACAAAGTTACGGACTCACATTTAGTAAACTGAGCAATTTCACTCGCTACATCCCGAAGAGCACCAAATTATTTCGTTATTTTTTTGGGACTTTTTTTGGTTTTGATTTCTCCTTTTCAATAATAATCATTATTATCGTATCAAATAAGTGTATTCGTGTTCGGGGATTCCAGCACACGACCGGCGTGACGCCGATCAACTGGTGGAAAGTGCATTTAATCGAGCGATCGAGTAATTTTTGTTGAGTATTTCAATTTTACGATACTTTTACATTCGTCTGACAACTGGAGTTTACATTAAAATTTAACTTATAACTAAACAAAGCACTTATAAAAGGGCCGGTGTAATGAGGACTTTTACTTTAATACTTTAAGTACATTTTGCTGGTAAAACGTCTGTACTTACTTCACTGAAGTAACATTTTGAAAGCATTTGTAGTTGAGTATTTTTGCATCGATACACGCGTTATACGTAAGCTTTGTGCACACGAGTCATTAATATGATCCGCATAATCTACTACCGCCCCGTTCATTAACGCGTCGGGTATCGACACGGCACGAGCAACGCGTTCGTCGCCGAGTCACAGGCGTGACTCGCGCCAGAGTTCAGCTGTACCTGAAGACGTTGATGGTCTTGGCGGACGGCGGCTCCTGATTTTCCTCCACCTCCTCCTCGTCCTCAAAGTACTCCTGGTAGATGTCCACGGAGTTGTTCTGTCTGATGCAGTGCTCCATGACCTGGACCACACACACGGTGACGTCACACAGCGGCCGGTGACATCACGACCAGGGGCGTGGCTATGACGGCGGACACGCCCCACCGAACATAACAGCTAAACATTTCTGTCAACGTACGCCGACCTGAGCCACCTGAGTGGGTCGATGTGGACTGTAAACTGTAGTGTGTCGATGTGGACTGTAAACTGTAGTGGGTCGATGTGGACTGTAGTGGGTCGATGTGGACTGTAAACTGTGTGTCGATGTGGGTCGATGTGGACTGTAAACTGTAGTGTGTCGATGTGGACTGTAGTGGGTCGATGTGGACTGCAGGGGGTCGATGTGGACTGCAGGGGGTCGATGTGGACTGTAAACTGTAGTGGGTCGATGTGGACTGCAGGGGGTCGATGTGGACTGTAGGGGGTCGATGTGACTAAACTGTAGTGGGTCGATGTGGACTGCAGGGGGTCGATGTGGACTGCAGGGGGTCGATGTGGACTGTAGGGGGTCGATGTGACTGTAAACTGTAGTGGGTCGATGTGGACTGCAGGGGGTCGATGTGGGTCGATGTGGACTGTAGTGTGTCGATGTGGACTGTAGGGGGTCGATGTGGGTCGATGTGGACTGTAGTGTGTCGATGTGGACTGCAGTGGGTCGATGTGGGTCGATGTGGACTGCAGTGGGTCGATGTGGTGTCGATGTGGACTGTAGGGGGTCGATGTGACTGTAAACTGTAGTGGGTCGATGTGGACTGTAGTGTGTCGATGTGGACTGCAGGGGGTCGATGTGGACTGTAGTGGGTCGATGTGGACTGTGGATCTTACGCTGCCCAGCTGCAGGATGCTGTTGATGTAGCTCTCGTCTTTCTCCACCTTCTTCCTGAAGCGGATGGTCTGTTCCATCTCCTGCGGGTTCACGTCTTTGGGCCACCCCCCCTCCACGTGGTTTATCCCACAGCTCTCAGACTCGAAGCGCTCGGTGTTCACCTGCGGACACAAACACAGGAACCCAACAGGGTCCAGACCGCCAGCGTGAATCTAACAAGCATCAGACATCCGAAGCGGTTCACGAATTCTTCTTGATAAATGACGTTAAACTTTCCCCGTCTCTGATTTAGTTATAATTTTCAGCATGTGGGGAATTCCTGGTACATACTCAGGGGCCCCGGGGCCCCAGACCCTCAGCGTTTCATATGGAACAGAAAGACAGCCAGTTTTGGGGATAAAGTGCTGGTTTTACGGACTGGACTGGACCAACGGCAGCTTCGGAGGCAACACAGGTGCGCGGCTTTACGCACCGGAAGAGTCAGAAACTACAGGAAGCGTCTTTGCTGGAAACCGGAAGTGCTGAAGAAGCGGCCGCTGGGCTCCGTGAACGGGAGGTAAAGCTCACCTGGTGCTCGGACATGTCCCGGCAGGCCTGCAGGGCCTGGTCTCGGGGGGTTTTCTGGATGAACTGTAGAGCCAGGCTCGGGTCCGGAGGAACGTCCACCAGCAGCTCGGCAGGCCGGTCAGAGAGGAGGCACTGCCGGCCAAACTCACTGCGGAGCTTCGTGTAAACATGGACGATCTCCATCCTGCCGACGGTCCCTGTTTAAACCGTTAAAACCGGACTGAAAACACCGACTAAAGGCCGGACTCAAACTGTCACTGACCCGCAGGAATGGCGGCAGTTTGCTGTATCCTGGCAACGCCGTGACGCGGCAGAGTCTACCGTATCCCAGCAACAGCTACATTATTTTCTTTTAAATAAACTTTATTAAAACAGGAAGTAGCCGACAGTCTCACAGACGGCTGGCACGTTAGCAAACAAGCTAATCCGAAGCTCACAGCTGCACTGCAGTAACAGCACTGACATATATACACATACATATATACACACATATATATACATATACACATATATACATATACACACACACATATATACACATATATACACACATATATATACATATACACATATATACACACACACATATATACATATATACACATACACACATATTATGTCACTGGATTATAATTATTGCTGCATTAATGTGTCACTTTAATGGTGCAGCTGCTGAAGGTGGAGCTCAGTGTACTGGCTTTACATTCTGCTGGGTAGTTTAATGTGTGATAACACATGACTACTTATTATTATTGTAATTTCTATTACCGTTCTGAATCTGCAAAGTAACTAAAGGTGTCAGATAAATGCAGTGAACTGTTCAATAAGTGGAAGCAGAAAATGCAGATCGAGTAAAGCACAAGTACCTGAAAAGTACTTAACAACAACAACTGGTTGAACTTTTATTATTATTGCTCCAATATTTATTATTCTGTTCTCGGACTTCTTTATTATCATTTCTGTGTAACATAATGTAACGAGTCAGCACGCATCAGTCAGTTTAGTTCCTACCTTTCAGAAACTGTGTGTGTGTCTGTGTGTGTTACTGTGTGTGTGTGCACGGACATGTTTTTGTTTCACGCTTCCTCTTCACCATCTACACCACGGACTTCAGCCTCCACACAGAGTCCTGCCACCTTCAGAAGGTTTCTGATGACTCTGCTGTGGTGGGACGTATCAGCGGTGGTGATGAGACTGAGTACAGGGCTGTGGTGGGGAACTTTGTCTCATGGTGCGAGCAGAACCATCTGCAGCTCAATGCGACAAAGTCTAAGGGGCTGGTTGTGGATCTACGGAGGGCCAAGGCACCAGTGACCCCGGTTTCCATCCAGGGGGTCAGTGTGGACATTGTAGAGGACTACAAGTACCTGGGAGTCCACATGGACAATAAACTGGACTGGACCAAGAACACTCAGGCTGTTTACAGGAAGGGCCAGAGCCGCCTCTGTTTCCTGAGGAGGCTGAGGTCCTTCAACATCTGCCGGCCGGTGCTGAGGATGTTTTATGAGTCTGTGGCGGCCGGTGCTGTCCTGTATGCTGTTGCATGCTGGGGCAGCAGGCTGAGGGCAGCGGACGCCAACAGGCTCAACAAACTGATCCGTAAGGCCAGTGACATCGTGGGGGTGGAGCTGGACTCTCTGGCGGTGGTGTCAGAGAGGAGGATGCTGGGTAAACTACACGCCATCTTGGACGGCGTCTCCCACCCGCTCCATGACGCGCTGGTCAAACAAAGGAGCGCCTTCAGCGGAAGACTCATCCCCCCACAATGCACCACAGAGCGCCACAGGAAGTCACTCCTGCCTGTGGCCGTCAGACTCTTTAGCTCCTCCCTCTAAGTGTCAGTCTGTCTGACCCGAAGTCACTAAACTGGACATTGATCATTAACATCTCCGCAATATTCTGTGTTTCAGTTTAATTTGTTGATATTTATTCATACTTCTATTCCTGCTGTTAATATCCTCTGTCTCATTATAATCTCAATAAGCTGCACTTAACTTCACAGTTCATGCACTATTACTTATATTATTATGTTGTATTATTATACCGTACATACTTATCAACCTCTAAACCCACTTTGTACTTGATGTATCTGACCTGTATTACAGTGGATTATATTCTGATTCGCTCAGCGCTTCTCTTCCTGTGTGACGTGACAGCGAGCTGCTGTAACAAAGAGTTTCCCCTCGGGGATCAATAAAGGATTCCTGACTCTCTTTTTTCCACTTTTGACATCAAACTTTGTAAAGAAAAAATTCACATTGAACAAACCTGCAGATCATCAACTGAACTTCATTATAATCAGCAGAAATCACCGAAAACGGTTTGAAAAACACGTACAAATGTTTTATTGAAGCAGTCGACCTTCATTCATTCATATTCAATATGAATAAACAAACATTTTCTATAAAACCTTCCAAGAACGTCGGCTCATCCTTCACTAACACCAACATAAGGCCGCTAGGAATCATGGGATGGATCAGGCGGTTTAACCCCGGTGCATCATGGGAAGACTAAACTCCGAAGTATCCAGAAACGGATTCAGAGCTGCAGAAAGAAAAACTGCGACTCAAATATGAAAGTGTGTTTTTAAATGTTGCTTCTTGTAGAAGTTTTACAGAGAACAGGACCAGGACGTTACTGGTTCCTCCTGGTTCCTCCTGGTTCCTCCTGGTTCCTACTGGTTTTGCTGCTCAGCAGGTGGAATGTGTAGAACTCGAACGCTGTAAACTTAAACTCAACTGAATTTGGTGTTTTATCAAGAAAAATGGTGTAAAAAAAAACAACTAAAGTTAGAAACTTAAAAGCAGAAGATTCGAGTTTGGTTTGTTTTAGTGTTTCCTTCATGTTTGACCTCACTGTGACTCACAGTGGCCCCGCCCCCTGACCTCACTGTGACTCACAGTGGCCCCGCCCCCTGACCTCGCTGAGGCCCTGCCCCCTGGCCTCGCTGAAGCTCCACCCCCTGACAACCCACGGTGGGTGGAGTCTCTGTGAGGTCAGGGGAGATAAATTAAGAATAAATAAGCATTAAATAGAGGAGAGCAGCTCGAGGGGGAACTCTGCTCTGATTGGTCACAGACAGATTGACGTGTGGACGGAAGGGTCCGGACGTTCTGTAGAAGCCGCTCAGCTGATCCTTCAAACGTCCAACAGACGGAACGAGAAACTGCAGAATCGCTGTGGATCAAATCTGGAACAGCTGTTAGAACAATCAGATGAAGGCCAGACACTTCGACTTGAAACTAGTTTTAGCAAAACTGAAGTCTAGAACAGCTGCCAGACAGCTGCCAGACAGCTGCCGAACAGCTGCCGAACAGCTGCCAAACAGCTGCCAGACAGCTGCCAGACAGCTGCCAAACATCTGCCGAACAGCTGCCGAACAGCTGCCGGACAGCTGCCGAACAGCTGCCGGACAGCTGCCGGACAGCTGCCAGACAGCTGCCAAACATCTGCCAAACATCTGCCAGACAGCTGCCAAACAACTGCCAGACATCTGCCAGACAGCTGCCAAACATCTGCCAGACAGCTGCCACACAGCTGCCGAACATCTGCCGAACATCTGCCGGACATCTGCCAGACAGCTGCCAAACAGCTGCCAGACAGCTGCCAAACATCTGCCAGACAGCTGCCGAACAGCTGCCAGACAGCTGCCAAACATCTGCCAGACAGCTGCCAAACATCTGCCGAACAGCTGCCAGACAGCTGCCAAACATCTGCCAGACAGCTGCCAGACAGCTGCCACACAGCTGCCGAACAGCTGCCGGACAGCTGCCGAACATCTGCCAGACATCTGCCGAACAGCTGCCGGACAGCTGCCGAACATCTGCCGAACAGCTGCCAGACAGCTGCCAAACATCTGCCAGACAGCTGCCAGACATCTGCCAGACAGCTGCCAGACAGCTGCCACACAGCTGCCGAACAGCTGCCAGACAGCTGCCAGACATCTGCCAGACAGCTGCCAAACATCTGCCGAACAGCTGCCGGACAGCTGCCGAACATCTGCCAGACAGCTGCCAAACAGCTGCCAGACAGCTGCCAGACAGCTGCCAAACATCTGCCAGACAGCTGCCAGACAGCTGCCAAACATCTGCCAGACAGCTGCCAAACATCTGCCAGACAGCTGCCAGACAGCTGCCAAACATCTGCCAGACAGCTGCCAAACATCTGCCAGACAGCTGCCACACAGCTGCCGAACATCTGCCGAACATCTGCCGGACATCTGCCAGACAGCTGCCAAACAGCTGCCAGACAGCTGCCAAACATCTGCCAGACAGCTGCCAAACATCTGCCGAACAGCTGCCAGACAGCTGCCAAACATCTGCCAGACAGCTGCCAGACAGCTGCCACACAGCTGCCGAACAGCTGCCGGACAGCTGCCGAACATCTGCCAGACATCTGCCGAACAGCTGCGGACAGCTGCCGAACATCTGCCGAACATCTGCCAGACAGCTGCCAAACATCTGCCAGACAGCTGCCAAACATCTGCCAGACAGCTGCCAGACAGCTGCCACACAGCTGCCGAACAGCTGCCAGACAGCTGCCAGACATCTGCCAGACAGCTGCCAAACATCTGCCGAACAGCTGCCGGACAGCTGCCGAACATCTGCCAGACAGCTGCCAGACAGCTGCCAGACAGCTGCCAAACATCTGCCAGACAGCTGCCAGACAGCTGCCAAACATCTGCCAGACAGCTGCCAAACATCTGCCAGACAGCTGCCGGACAGCTGCCGAACATCTGCCGGACAGCTGCCGAACATCTGCCAGACAGCTGCCAAACAGCTGCCAGACAGCTGCCAGACAGCTGCCGAACATCTGCCAGACAGCTGCCAGACAGCTGCCAAACATCTGCCAGACAGCTGCCGAACAGCTGCCAGACAGCTGCCAAACATCTGCCAGACAGCTGCCAAACATCTGCCAGACAGCTGCCAGACAGCTGCCGAACAACTGCCAGACAGCTGCCAAACAACTGCCGAACATCTGCCAGACAGCTGCCGAACAACTGCCAGACAGCTGCCAAACAAATGCCGAACATCTGCCAGACAGCTGCCAGACAGCTGCCGGACAGCTGCCGAACAGCTGCCAGACAGCTGCCAAACAGCTGCCAGACAGCTGCCGAACAACTGCCAGACAGCTGCCAAACAAATGCCGAACATCTGCCAGACAGCTGCCGGACAGCTGCCGAACAGCTGCCAGACAGCTGCCAAACAGCTGCCGGACAGCTGCCGAACAGCTGCCAGACAGCTGCCAGACAGCTGCCGGACAGCTGCCGAACAGCTGCCAGACAGCTGCCGGACATCTGCCAGACAGCTGCCAGACAGCTGCCAAACAGCTGCCAAACAGCTGCCGGACTTCACGGCGACTCGTGGAATCTCGAGTCCGTCCCAGTTAAACCTGGATGGAACAGATCCTGTGACAGCTCGAGTGACGGTTCTGAAGACAGAACAGCGTTGAAGTGAACGTGTTATTGATGTATGAAGTCGCTCTACAGCCTGAATCCTCTGGATGAACTCGAACTGAAGCTGTTAGAAACGTCCTGAACGAATCCGGAGCTGATTCACTTTCACTCGTTTGCTTTGAACTTGACACCTTTTGAAACAGCTGGCGTCTCCAGAACAACGGAACAACGTTTAGACTCTTTTCCACATCACACCTAACCTTAACTTTCAGTCGCTCAGACCTTCGTGGGTTAACGTGAACGTCTCGACCTCGGACCGCCGAACCCTCTGAAGAACTCTACAGTTACTTTTCAAACAGGAAGTGACCGCGGACGGACAGTTTGACGCAGAGCGCCCTCTGCTGGACTTCAGTGTTTGCGTTTAAACTGGAACCGAAACGTCACAGGTTCCGGATCAGAGTCTCGGCTCTGAAGTCCACTTTGTCATCGAAAGCAGACTCATCTGTGATTGGACCCGCGTTCAGTCCAGGGCTGCTTCCTGTGTGCTGATTGGCTGGCCCTCTGAGGAACAGGAAGTGGACTTTTGGAAGGCGGAGTGAAAAAGATTGATCAGGTCGTGGAAACGAAGACTCACCTGAAGGAAATAGAAGAATCAACGTTTAATCACCATTTTAATATTTACAGAAGAAGAGTGACGTCCTGACTGAGAATCTACACCTGACGCTGAAGCCCCGCCCCCCTTCTCACCTGTTGGGCGGTCTTGTTTCCCAGCTGGGCGGAGACATATCTGAATGTTTTCCGATTGGCTCCTCTCTGCTGACAGGCTGTCAGGATGGCCCGGTCCGCCTCACTGCAACAGGAAGAGGTCAGAGGTCAGAGTCCGGTTCAGGTGCAAGTTATGCTAGTTAGCATCAGTGCGTTCAATCCAAACTTTATTCAGACTTTAAACTTTATTCAGCATATTTGTATACTTGGTATAGTTTGGTCACGCGGTAATTCCAACAGCTGACGTCAGAGCTGGGACAGAGACCTGACCTGATATCAGCGCTCTGTTTGTCCCAAATGTAACACTAGAACAGTTCTCAATGTGGGACTGATCCGGGATCAGGCTAACGAGCTCAGCGCAGCTGTGGGGATAAAAGTAATGACGCTGGCAGAGAAACCGTGTGTGTGTGTTTGTTCTGACCGGGTCCAGACCACGACTTTCTCTCCCGTCGCCGTCATCGAGATGTTTTTGGCACAAACCGGTCGCTCCGACTCCTCCTCTTCCGCTCCGTCACTTCCTGTCTCGCTCTCTTCAGACGTCTGGCGGTCGACTCTCTTCCTGTTCCCGTCAGGAGGATTCTGGGAAACGTGGTCCGTCTCTGTGGTCTCGGAGCTGGTTGCTAGGGGTGACGACTGGCCGTGAAGCTGCTGGAAAAACTCCCAGAATTCCTCCTGCAGGTCCGGGTGGCGTTTGAGGAGAGACGAGATCTGAGAGGAAAAACAAAGATCTTCATCCAGAAAACGATTCAAGTCCATTCAACATTTAGTCATTTTTAAATGTCGTCGTCTACCTTGTCCATGTCGGCAGGTGGGGGGGCGGAGCTTCCCTGCAGCACTGACACCACCTGCTGGTAGGGGGAGGAGCCTTCTCCCAGGCTCCGCCCCAGTCGCCGTAGAAACCGCCGACTGCGTTCGAACAGCTGTTGCTCCAGCAGCTGACGGAGGAAAACCACAGAGGAAGAGTTAGTTCGGCCTGTACCTGAGTGACATCATGCCTGTGACGTCACAGCGCCGTCACCCACCAGTCCACAGCGGCGGGCCTGTCCTCGGCTCAGGAAGGCAGCAAAGTCTCTGAGCAGCTGAGGCCAGGGCCGCAGCACGCGGCTCAGCCTGTCGTACAGAACCTCCGGGGCCCCCGGGGGCCCCGCCGCTGAGAACTGGTCCAACACCTGCAGCAGCTGCTCAGAGAGGCCCGGGGACACCTGCACCGCATCACACACCTGCGCAGGAAACAGGAAGTGCAGACAAACGTCAACAAACAGATCCGGTGAGTTGAAGAAACAAACATCAGTAATAAAGTTTAAAAACAAAACAGGAAGTACAAGACGTCTTACTCTGAGGAGATAATCCTGAGCAAACACCTCCTCCTCCGACTCCCTCTGCTGCTCCTCCTCCTCTTCCTCCTCTGACTCCCTCTGCTGCTCCTCCTCCTCCTCCTCCTCCTCACGCCGCTCTGATGGCAGCTTCTCCTGCACACAAAGCAGAAATCTTTATTCTGTAACGAATAATATTAAACGGGTTCGTGACGCTCCATCTTGTTTCGTCTCCCGTCTGACTGACCTCATCTGAAGATCCGTCATCTTCTTCTTCTTCTTCTGCTGCCGCAGCTGCTCTGGTCATCACTTCCTGTTCCTCTGACTCCGCCTCCTCGGGGTCGGCCAGGTCATCGTCACGGGCGACGCTTCCTGTTGAGCTGGATGAGGATTCAGACAGAGCCAGTAGGACCTCGCTTTCCTCCTCCTCCTCCTCCTCCTCCTCCTCCTCTTCCTCCCTCTCCTCCTTTTCGTCCTCCTCCTCATCGTTCATCCTGATGACATCATCGCCCTCCTGCAGCTCCACCTGAGAGGGGGCAGGGCATTCAGGAGGAGGAGGAGGAGCCTCTTCATCACTCCTCCTCCTCCTCCTCCTCCTCCTCAGGCTGGTTAGAGTCTGATAGTGACGTCTGATTTGCTCTCTGGTCGTCATGGAGACGGAAGAGCTGGTGATGATGTCAGCGGGGGTGTCAGTCCTGGACTGGAGCAGGCGGCGGAGGAGGACTCGGGGAGGACTGAGAGCTCGGGGGAAGCAGAGTTTGGAAGGAGGCGGGGAGGAGGAGTCCGCCTCAGGGGAGGGAGGTGCTCGTGCAGCAGCACAAAGCCGATGCGCCTGAAGTCAAGGTGTTTGGGGAGGCGGGGGTACCTGGTCCCGGGGAAGCTGTAGGTGTTGGAGGCAGAGCGGAGGAAGGTCAGGTGACTCTGACGGGCTCCACCTGAGCTGCAGGGGGCGGGGCCTCGGGGCGGAGCCAGACGGGCTGTTATAGCGTTTGATGGTCGGGTAGATGACAGGAAGACTCCTCTGTGGGGGGGGGGGGCATTTATTAAGCAGCTGTTTACAGAGAGAGAAAGATCAGGACTACTGGATCAGGACTACTGTCACAGATCAGGACTGGAGACTACTGGATCAGGACTACTGGATCAGGACTACTGTCTCGGATCAGGACTGGACACTACACCATGATGGATCAGGACTGGAGACTACTGGATCAGGACTACTGGATCAGGACTACTGTCACGGATCAGGACTACTGTCTCGGATCAGGACTGGAGACTACTGGATCAGGACTACTGTCGTGGATCAGGACTGGACACTACACCATGATGGATCAGGACTGGAGACTACTGGATCAGGACTACTGGATCAGGACTACTGTCACGGATCAGGACTACTGTCTCAGATCAGGACTGGAGACTACTCGATCAGGACTACTGTCATGGATCAGGACTGGACACTACACCATGATGGATCAGGACTGGAGACTACTGGATCAGGACTACTGTCACGGATCAGGACTACTGTCTCGGATCAGGACTGGAGACTACTGGATCAGTACTACTGGATCAGGACTACTGTCTCGGATCAGGACTGGTTACTACACCATGATGGATCAGGACTGGAGACTACTGGATCAGGACTACTGTCACAGATCAGGACTACTGTCTCGGATCAGGACTACTATCTCGGATCAGGACTGGACACTACACCATGATGGATCAGGACTGGAGACTACTGGATCAGGACTACTGTCACGGATCAGGACTACTGTCTCGGATCAGGACTGGAGACTACTGGATCAGTACTACTGGATCAGGACTACTGTCACAGATCAGGACTGGACACTACACCCTGATGGATCAGGACTACTGTCTCGGATCAGGACTGGACACTACACCATGATGGATCAGGACTACTGTCTCGGATCAGGACTGGACACTACACCATGATGGATCAGGACTGGATACTACATCATGATGGATCAGGACTACTGTCTCGGATCAGGACTGGATACTACATCATGATGGATCAGGACTACTGTCTCGGATCAGGACTGGACACTACACCATGATGGATCAGGACTACTGTCTCGGATCAGGACTGGACACTACACCATGATGGATCAGGACTGGATACTACATCATGATGGATCAGTACTACTATCTCGGATCAGGACTGGATACTACATCATGATGGATCAGGACTACTGTCTCGGATCAGGACTGGAGACTACTGGATCAGTACTACTGGATCAGGACTACTGTCTCGGATCAGGACTGGATACTACATCATGATGGATCAGGACTACTGTCTCGGATCAGGACTGGAGACTACTGGATCAGTACTACTGGATCAGGACTACTGTCACAGATCAGGACTGGACACTACACCATGATGGATCAGGACTACTGTCATGGATCAGGACTGGTTACTACACCATGATGGATCAGGACTACTGTCATGGATCAGGACTGGTTACTACACCATGATGGATCAGGACTGGACACTACACCATGATGGATCAGGACTACTGTCATGGATCAGGACTGGTTACTACACCATGATGGATCAGGACTGGACACTACACCATGATGGATCAGGACTACTGTCATGGATCAGGACTGGTTACTACACCATGATGGATCAGGACTACTGTCTCGGATCAGGACTGGACACTACACCATGATGGATCAGCTGATGCATCAACAGAACCAGGTTTTGCTCTGAAGGCGTCCTGAGACTGAAGGTCGACCACAACATTAACGTGAAGCACTTGAAGCGTCTCCGCCTCACTTACCACCAGCCACAGAGGCATGACGCGCTCCTCTCTCTCCACCGGGGGGCGCCGCTCTGCCGGGTCGACGCGCCGGCAGGCCACCAGCATCGGCCACAGCAGCCGCTGGTACCTGAACGCCTGCGGAGGACGTCGAGTCAAACTCAGTCCGACAGATTCAACTTCAGTCGGCCGGACGAGTGCGTTACCTTAACGATGTTGTCGGGGAAACCAGGTCTGCAGCACTGCAGGATCCTCCGTCGGACCTGGACCAGAGTCTTCCTCAGCAGGAACTGAGACACCAGCTTAGTCGGGTCACACGCCCCCTCCATGTTCCTGAGCCCGAGAACCAGGAGGCTGATAACACACACAGAGAAACACACACACACGTTCAACACGTCTACACAGCTAAACGCAGGCGCGTGTGTGTGTGTGTGTGTGTGTGTGTGTGTGTGTGCGCGCGTTTACCAGTCCTCCGCTGCAGTGAAGGCAGCCGTCCTGCGGGGGCAGTACAACGCCGGGTCGAGGCTGGCGCAGGGCAGCAGCTCGGGGTACAGGAAGGGGGGGCGGGTGGCAAAGAGCCAGGCCAGCTCAGCCGGCATGACGGGGTAGCAACGCACTGGAAACACACACACGCAGATACACACACGTCACTGTTTCAACCCAACATCACCTTCTGATCTGCACTGATCACTGATCAATAATCAATGATCAGAGATCAATGATGGTCAGGAGGTTCAGACACTTTGTCAGCAGCAAACTATCAAAGCTGGGAAGTCTGACGGTCCTTAAATGCACCAGGTTCACCCCCAGCAGCTCCTCCCCCAGCAGCTCCTCCTCAGCTCCTCCTCAGCTCCTCCTCCCCCAGCTCCTCCTCACCCCCAGCAGCTCCTCCTCACCCCCAGCAGCTCCTCCCCCAGCAGCTCCTCCCCACAGCTCCTCCTCACAGCTCCTCCTCAGCTCCTCCTCACCCCCAGCAGCTCCTCCTCACAGCTCCTCCTCAGCTCCTCCTCAGCTCCTCCTCCCCCAGCTCCTCCTCCCCACAGCTCCTCCTCAGCAGCTCCTCCTCAGCTCCTCCTCAGCTCCTCCTCAGCTCCTCCTCAGCTCCTCCTCAGCTCCTCCTCAGCAGCTCCTCCTCAGCTCCTCCTCAGCTCCTCCTCACAGCTCCTCCTCAGCTCCTCCTCAGCTCCTCCTCAGCTCCTCCTCAGCTCCTCCTCAGCTCCTCCTCCAGCAGCTCCTCCCCCAGCTCCTCCTCAGCTCCTCCTCCAGCAGCTCCTCACCCCCAGCAGCTCCTCACCCCCAGCAGCTCCTC